>BGPT01000059.1:857804-881678 GCA_003297045.1 Symbiodinium sp. clade C Y103
CTAAAGTTTAACGGGGGTGGGAATTTATATTCCTAAATACCCTTGTTGATCTTCCCAATTGAATGTAAAGTTTCACGGGGGTGGGAATTTATATTCCTAATACCCTTGTTGATATTCGCAATTGAATGTAAAGTTTGACGGGGGTGGGAATTTATATTCCTAATTCGTAGAAAACCTGTTGATCTTCTTCATTGAATGTATAGTTGCATCAACATTTGTTTGGGAATGGGAAACCTCTACGCTGCAACGCCTGGGCAAAGCCCAGGCGTTGCGCGNTGTATAGTTGCATCAACATTTGTTTGGGAATGGGAAACCTCTACGCTGCAACGCCTGGGCAAAGCCCAGGCGTTGCGCGTATATATATATATATATACACACACCCAATATACTAATTGGGGAGGGATATGGAGGGACGATCCGTCATCCAAGAATCCATGAACTTATGGGAATCCCTACCAACCAACCAGTATAAAGGGACATGATCCATCATCCAATGACCTGGGAATCCTGTTCTTCACCAGGTACCAATCCTTCGAGGCCCGTGTGAACCAGCGTCTAAATGCAGCGCGAGAGGCGGCCAACGGCGGAATCCATGGCCATTTTTAATACTGGGGAAACTGGAGATTTTCACCATGACTTTCTTTAGGGTATCCAACTTTCAACAACAACTCATGCATATCAATATCTCAGTGTATTGATATGTACTGTATATTTCTTGATATTTCTTGATATTCCAAGACTTTGAAAGAGATAAGGACAGTCACGGAAAGGCTTGTTTCATGAGGTTGACATTCAGACTTGTTCCTCGTTCAACATATTGTGCAACTTCTGCAGAAGGGCTGCAGCCTTGTGCTCATTCTTGGGGTCCAAAGTCAAATTAAATGGTTGCAATAGTTTTCTTTGCCTGAGAAGGAGCTTTGGATGTGATGTACCCTCCGGCAATTTAACAAAGTGAAAATGGCCCATTTAAATAGTTCGATAATTCACCTTTTGAACATGGAGATTTTCCAGTTCGCTATGTGAAATTACCAGAGACAAACAGTTTCGGCTTCCTGCCCATTGTTTCTTGTTTTGCTATAGGATGTAACCCGTCAAGTTCAAACTTGCCCCATAGTTGTAGATGAAACTACACATATTTAAAGATCAGATGGGATCATGGATAACAAACCAAAGTCAGTAATGTTGAGATTTGATTACCTGGAGTCTGGAGTCTCAAAGATGGCACTATAAAGATGTTATACACCAATTTCTACTTGGAAAATCCAGGAGGGTCTAAGTACCATAGTTTGCTATTTTTTTCCTGTTGAATGGTGTTGAAGGGGATCATGATTTATGTACCGTATTTACCTACTGCTAAACGCTAATATACATAGATGTGGAGTTTACCCGCCATGTGTAGATGATGTTCCGAAAGGGAAGTCATGGGTTTTCCACATCTTTTCTCAGGATGCAGGTAACATTGGAGGGAGCTCCTTGGATGAGAGGAACAACATCATCTCGATGGCACGGGAGCCTGGGGAAAAGGCAACACAGTGGGATTGTCTCAAGCATGGGATCCCTGAATCGAACGGTTTAAAGGTTTAAACTATTCCAACCTCGATTTTTTCATAAACATGGCCATAGACTGGGGGTAGCCCCCAGAAATGTTGATTTTGGCCACATCAGCAATGGTTTTTAACCACTTGAATGGAGATATATCCTGTATAGTATAGAAACAAGAGATCAAACAAAATAGATGATTAACTAATCCAACTGAAATGCGGAGCACCTCAAAAAGCCATTGGTCTCTTGATTGCACCATGTGTGCATGCATTATGACGGATCGAATTATATATACATAAATTTATAAATATATGTGTAGTTTATCTTACAAATATGATAAATGCATATATTATATATGGATTTAATAGATACACAGGTTTGGAAAGAGATGGGAAATCCATGGTAATCCATTCTTTGCACTTCCCAGGGAAAGCAACTGCCACAGGTGAATGCAGGTTCCAAAGGGCCCGGGCCCTGTTAGGTTGGCTGGCAGGGTGGGTTTCAGCGGTGCTAATCCATATCATGGTAGACAATGCAATGCGATTGTGATTGTGGACAAGGTTGTGCATCCCCAATTGGATTGTGGACCATCATACCCGGGTTTTATCATGGACCATGCAAAATGGGATGGTGGATTGAACGGCCACACCAGATGATATGTGGGTTTGTCTGAAAATAGGGTACCCCTAAATCGACTGGAAAATGATGATTTTTCAAATTAAGATTGGTATACCCCATTTTTAGTCACACCCATTTGTTGAATTTGGTCTATTATATAGACCCCTAAATGCTTTCCTATGATTGACGGCTGAACATGGTTGAAACATACTGAGCACCCATCCATAGCTGTTGATATATGAAGATCCGTATTCTTCGGTGAAATCTTCTTTTGCTGGCCATGAATCGTCACGAGTCATATAAATATTATGTATACATACTATACTTTGACACATATACATATAGACATTATCTTAAGTATCTTTCACATATCTTCACATATCTTCACATATCTTCACATATCTTCACATATCTTCATCTCTGAAGTATCCATATATATATATATAGTCGATTAATATGTAGATGTTATCTTCACATATCCTCATTTTTTTATGCTGAATGACTCCTGATTTTTGATAACCCAACTCCCATCCCTCCGCTGCTTTCGAGGTCCCCTCTAAACATCGCCCAGATCGTGGCCTGTGTGGGGCAGCAGAACGTGGAAGGCTCACGGATCAGGCGCGGGGTCCACGGTGCAGTTCCAGCTATCAGTGGATTTAATAAGTGGAATGAAGGGGATATCTATAGCCACATTCCACTTGCAAGTGGGTATAGAACCATAGTTATAGAGGTTATATCTATTTATATCCCAACTGCACCAACAAGTATGCGTTTTTTCCTTTTCAGAAGGAGGTATTTCAAGCTAAACATGACCCGTGCGATTGCTCGAAAGTGGTAAACTCCAGCAGAAAGTGATGGTTAAGAGGCAAGAAGTACCCGGAGAAGAAGCCAACGCAGGTGTTTCAATTCAAGCAAAGATCAATTCCCAGATGCAGACAGAAGGAAATGAACAAATCGGATCCAGAGGCTTATGCATATATAACGATTGCTTAGGAAACTTCTTTGGGATCTTTTCGACTGGTGTTGAACTCAACCGGCGTTGAACTCGGTGTTGAACTCCAGTTTCTTTGATGCCGGCGAAACAGAAAAAAGTTCCAGGTATGGCTTCAATGAGCGCACTTTGCCTCACTTCACGAAGGCGCCATGGCTTTGAAATTGCCAGTTTTCAAGGGATACTGATGGATGGCAAGCACCTCTGAAGTATACCTTGAAATTGAGGTATGGTTATTATATAATTATGATATGATTATGATTATTATATGATATGATTATGATTATGCTCTATTGAATTCGACTCTGAAATTTGGAGTGCTTGACCGAAAAGTGGCGAAGATGTGCTGTCATCGGTTCACACACGTCGAAGCCGCATATCAGATACAATTTGCAAGGGTCTACTACTCATTGTAGTAAGGCATCCTATTTGGGCTGCAACTACTGAGCAGTTTGGGTATCCAGAATACTAGATTCTGTAGCTTGTAGCTTGTCATTGTCCATGCTGAGCGTCATGTAAGTTGACTATGTGATGCTTCGAGACGCTCTTCGTGTCTGTGCCAGCGAGTTGGTGGTTTCACTTCATGTCCCATGTTTTCACAGTTTCAATATGTTTCAATCCTCCAATAAAAGGTGATTCCGTGGATTGGGGCTAGGTTGAGAGTTGAGACTGGTGCTGCCATTTTTGGAGGGATGAACATCCATCAATCAATCTCAGCTAATTTTGATGAAAAAGCCAGCAAATTTCATTAGTTTGAGCCATCCCCATCTCAAACAAGTATGACAGTATGACTATTGTTGGTGGTTAAATCATGTTAAATCAATTTAAATCACCATTTTTGGTGGGTTGAAACCATATTCACCACTTTTTGTGGGTCAAATTCCAAGAATCACCATTTTCCGTGGATCAAATCCCCAACTTTGTTGGTTAAGTCCCAAACTTTCTGTTGGTTAAATCACCATGTGTGGATAAAAAAATCCCAATCTTTGTCGGTTTTTCCCAACGAAAAATCTCATGGCAGGACGATTATGGCGCAGAGGCCCGAGGCTTTGTGGAGAACAGCTACCTGGCAGGTTTGACGCCACAGGAGGCGCGTTTCGTTGCCACGGGGGGTCGGAGCGCCAGATTTTTGGGAGAGGAATCACTACTTGAGATGTGTCTGGAAATAGGATATTCATGGATATTCCCCAAAAATGGATAAAAATTGTCATTTTGATGGGATGATGATTGACCAATGGATTTGGCATTTTCAGATCCAAAGTAGCTTTGACCAACCAGTCACTTTAGTAGTATTTTCATGATCGATATGTGAATATTCTTGGAATAGTATGTTGACAGTGTTCTAATATTAGTATGTTGAAAGTAACATGGTTGATTTCGGATGGAATTATAGTATTCAACGCGATTAGAGGCTTTTGAGGGATATTTTTGTTTTACATTGTTTTACATAGATGTTTTCTCTCTTTTTTTGCTGCAGATTGATGAGCACAAAACACATGACAGCAAACGGGATGGACAAAAAACACAGTCTCAGCTGTGTAATTAATGTACTTTGAATATCGTCATGTCTATTTCTGGAAATCAAAGGGTGTGCTGCCCTTCTGCATGGTGCGTGACGGCGTGGCGTGGCTGACCTACATTATCTTGGCCTGTCAGATATACTACCTCATGACAAGTCTTCAATTCGAAAAAACGAGTTCCACATGCTTACACTGGGCGGCACTGGTTTTCACTCGCTATTGCTCTTGTTTGTTTCAAGATTTTGGTGCCTCCGAAAATGTGGCAACAGTATACCCTCAAATCCACTGGTTCATCATTATTTTCCCTAGTTAACAAAATAAAAAACATTTGGCGTACCTTCTGGTAGTCTAACACAGCCATGAAAAATGGTGGAACATGACATGGCAAGTTCAATAGGTAAAGCATTTACAAATGGGTAATTTTCCCTGGCAATTTTGAATTGCCAGATGTATATCCCTAAATTCCCATGATACAAAGTGTAACGCCATTATATCCCCATTCTACCCCCATTATATCCCCATAGGTTTCCCATTTTAGATGGTTCAACAAAGTTAAACAACCTGATAGAAACCATTCATCACCCATTTGTTGGTCACCCCTGCGACCCTCGGAGGTGTGGATGCACGCCATGGGAGGTCGCGAGGGAGTTATTGACACGGCCTGTAAGACCTCTGAGACGGGGCAGCTTGGCATCGTGAGATGGGGATAAGCGCAATTGATGGCAGGCTTCATGGGGAAAAGTATGGGAAAAAATATGGGAAGATATAGGAACATATATGGAAGAATGGTGATTAAAGCCGGCAAATCCTCACGGTTTGCCTCATGCAGCCGTAATACCATGGGAAATATGGGTGACTAGAGTGATTGGGGCCCAAATGTCATGTCCTAGCCATACCGCAACATGTCACCATGTCAGTGGGTTGGTTGAAGTGCAATTTATAGTATCTAGAGGACACTGAAGTGTTTTATGTTGTGTTTCCCTATGACATACAGTACCACATGATACAACATAATTTTTCATAGACGCCACTATTCTATCACATCATACATATCATGTCATATTGTATATAGATAATATATGATAGTATTTATATACATTGCATATTGATTTAGATGGATACATCCACTGTATATATGTGTGTCTTAAGTATCTCCTTGTTTTCCTTAATTGGTTCACCGACAAAACCAGACACGAGGTACATCCAGCGTCGCCTCGTGAAATCCATGGAGACTCTGAAGCAAGGGGAGCCCAGACTTTGGTTTCGCCCCGGGGGGGAGGTCAAGATTTCGATACGATGCCATGGATGATTATGAGGAAATATGATGAAATGGATTGAAATGGAAGGAATAAGATACCATTTGGGATAAATAAATGTTAGATTTCTAACATACCATCTATGATACTTCCGGACTGTTTGGGATGAATAAGCGACTGGATTATTTGATATTATTTTTGTGACTTAAGGGTCACCACGACCTCTGGATGTTTAGAATGATGTTTTCACCGACACAAATGGGTCAGTGGACACAACTAGTACTTGAAGGAATGATCATGGGACCAAGATGACCTGCCCTCAAATGATGCAAACTGCAGATTCGTTCCTCGAAGGGTACTACACCTGTAGCCCTGTGTGAAGTAAACATCATTGATCCAGATTTAAAGGAGAGACACTGGGTAACAGACAACCCCCAAACCCATATAGTGTTGGAGTCTTGCAGTTTATCTGGCTAGGAGACAAAATCCTGTGCGCAATCTACGGTAGTTGTTTCGTCCATACTTTGGCATTCATCCGAATTCACATCT
Organism: Symbiodinium sp. clade C Y103; assembly: GCA_003297045.1. Taxonomy (NCBI): domain Eukaryota; class Dinophyceae; order Suessiales; family Symbiodiniaceae; genus Cladocopium; species Cladocopium sp. clade C. Next base: position 864,281 of record BGPT01000059.1, read on the forward strand.
TAGCTAGCCCTTTTACATTCAACCATTTCATACGGTCACCCGCCCATTTGTCAGTCCCAAGCGCAGTTTTTCTGTTGGTTTCGGACCTCAATTTTGAGGAACCCTCCCGCTTTGACTGAGGGTGGCCTACGATGGTACCGCACGGAACGCATGCAACGCCCAAGCCTCAATGACTCGTGGATTCCTCGCTGGGTTTGGAGGTTGGAGGACCTCCAAGCTAGCAAGAACGGGATACAACCAGTATGGAATTAACATAGTAATAGTCACGATCCATGAGTAGTATATGGATGTATCTGAAAAATTGGCCAATCCCCCGATGTATTGCGATTTTTTGTTGGAACCTGTATATATGGAACCCAAAGGACCCTTACTTTGGAGGTTTGGGCCCGTACAATTGCGGGCAAACTATTCAAAGTGAGGGCTGTCTTGCTTGGGTCAACAGATGTCAACAGCACCCTGGGGATCCTCAGAGATTGGTATCCAAGTTTGCCCAGAACCAGATGTTCGACGCTGTTGGGCCCTCCTACTCAAGGGGTTGTCTCAAAATCAGAACCCCAAAATACCCTGGTGTATATGATCAATATACCCATTAAATTAAATGTGCCACTTTTGGGTATCCTATGGTATCCTAATTATTCCTAATTGACCTTACTCGTACTTATATAACTCCCAAATTGTGTAGATGTTCCCACGCTGGCAGCTTCTGGAGTGAACAGTCCTCCAAAGGATAAATGTATACAGCTAGAAAATCGCATATGTTTGATGGGAAAAGAACCTGGGTTTCCCGCATTTGTTTCCCTTAAATCAACCCACTGACAAAATCAAATCCCCTTCTGATGAATGGTCCTACAGGACATCATTCAATTCCTCTACGGTGAAGATGGGATGGATGGCCTTTGGATTGAGGACCTGTGCCAGTGCTGCATGCAACCAGGGCTGCGAATATCCTAAGGTAGACACACCTATCAAAGCCATGGCCCATGAAAATTTCGATGGTTTATTCCGATTTCGCTCGTGAAACGACATGGTGATGTTGTGTCCAGGATCAGACCTTGGACATCATGACCTACGACCACAAATCCTTGGAGAACAACTTCCAGTTCGGGAGCCCTGCCCCAGCGGCTCCGCGCGCTTGGAGCCGGGGCTTGGAGCAGTTGGAGCCGGGGCGTGATGCTGCGTGGTTTGTTGCAAGACAACGTCTATGGTTATGGGGTCAAAATTCAAGACCTGGGGGACCACAGATTTAGGTATCTATGTTTAGTATTAAGCATCCAATTTAATTGGGGTACCGAAGTTTGACCCATACCCAAATCGCAGCTTGGTGCTGATCCATCGCCTGAGGCACAAGTATCATACTCCGGACTATGGCCTTGAAACTCGGCAGCGCAAAGGCTTTTTTTTCACTTGGAAAACATAGGGAAAATATGGGAACAAAAAAAAGGGACATCCACTATGAATGGAGTTTTATGGCTCGGATTTAACCAAATATACCATGGATTTGCTGAAGATGAAATGTTTTTTTTTATTTTCCCAATGGGAAATCCATACTTAGTGAATCTATAGATAATATGTTATGTTTTTTTAGGGGGTTCCCAAGCCAATCAAAGTCATTGCTTTAGGTCCAGCATGCAGATCATATTCCGTTGTATGCCCTGTTCAATTGAAATAGGCCAGGTAATGTGCTACCTATATGTTATAACTTATAACCAACCCTAAAATGATTCCCATAATAGCGACCTCCCCAAAAACCATAAATCACGCTATATTCTGGGCTTTTATATACGTGTATATCCCTACATCCCCAGAACATGTCTAGTATTGTATCATATCCCAATATCATTGTTTCATTATATCCCATAAACATTCATGAAGCATATCTAATCATCTAGTACTTTCATGATATCCCCATGAACTGCGTGGTCTAAAAAAAGACATTTTTCTTGGACAAGGTTTCTGCATATGCACTGCATAGCCAAGGACTGGTTGACCGAGGAGCAGCTGGAAGAGATTCGGGTGGGGCGCTCAGCGGGCTTTGGTCGAAAAATGTTGGGGACAACTCCGTCGGAAAACCATCCGAAATCATCCGAAATCCAACGGTTGAGAAAGCATGAGAAAGTCATATTCTGTGAATGGCTGCAAGGTGGAGAAATATAGTTGATATATAGTTAAGTAGCCCATTTTCAGACACATAGCCAGATCTTCAAATTTGACACACAAAGTTGGATGAAACTGGTAGTTGGCCTGCTTGTGCTTGGAGGATGTCTTACTTTTTACCATTTTTAGATGGCCTTTGCCATTTTCTTCAAATAGATGACTACTTGTATTGTAGCTCCCATTCTTGTTGAACCAACATGAGCAAACGGATACGCTTTACCTGTTATGACGTGTCCATGTTTCCCCCAAGCTTCCAACAAAAACATCGGGTTGGTTGGAGCCTTTTGGATCCCCAAAAACAAATGGATCGTGCAATGATGATACACATAATCATCATCATTACCATCACCATCACCATCATCATCATCATCATCATCATCATGATCTTAATTATTCATGTTCATCTATTATCTATATATTTATCTACACATACACATATCACCTGACTTCCCATCAAAAAAATCGACAGGTGAGTTGAAACACATGATACACATCGATGCTTTGGGACTTGTCCAAGGACCCGAAACCGCCCAATTTTCCGCCCACCCGGCTGCAGACCAGTCCTCAACATCAGAAGCTTCTAGATGAAGAGTCAGGGGGCCTGGACCCGTGGCAAGGAAACTCATAATTAGCATCGGCAATGTGGTAAACGCCTGGTAAACCTAGTAATAAACCATCCCTAAAATCACCATAGATGGGTGGTAGAAACCATCCCCAAATGCTACGTTTATTATTTATTATTGGGTTGCCCAAATTAGTGTTTTAAAGGTGGTTCTGAAGATGAGGGAACCAAAAGATTGTTTGAAGGGGAAATCTACAGGAAACCATTGCTTTAAAACACAATTTCGGAACGATCCGAAAATCGTCCAAAAATCCAATTAACTACTGGTACATGGCACATTATAGGTACATGTTTATATACATGCTTACAATATACCATTCTGCACGTGCATGATTCTTGGAAATTGGATGCACTTGCTGATCCTTGGAATCTAGTTTGATGTGTCCTGTGATCCTCTAGTTGTGATATGCTGCCAACATGGCCCTACTGGAGGGTTTAAACCATGCCCAACAAACTTATTTTCCCGCCGCCAAGGCGATATTCGACAACCCATATATTTAACAAAAATCTGTGTTTAAGCAAGCACTAGATATGTTGATGGAGTCAGTACTGCAAATAGAGGCGCAGATCCAACCAAATTGTCTTTTTGAACTACATAGTGTACATAGGGATATGAGGGATATCACCAAGACTGGCGGTGGACGCATCAAAGCTTGTTTCTGGTCAATTTGGGATGCCCAAAACACCATGGCTCCAACCTACTGAGCCTACAAATGGATCTCGCAATTGCTCTGCAATTGTTGCATCATGTGGGAAAACCCAATAGTAATCTCACCATTTGACGATGTTTTGTACCATCATAATGCCCCGCCAGAATCTATTTTGTTTTGTAACTAAACCCATTTCTTTCAGGTTTGTTATATACAACCCCCCCAGGTGAGTCATTGGGTCTGGGTTTTCATAGGGGGTGACTGGCACTATCTTCGGAGGTGGGAACGACTGAAGCATACGAAGGATGTCATTTGCAAAGAGGTTGGCGAATGCAGCGCGAGACAAACCCACAACTGGAGTTGTCACCACCAAAGGTTTGTATAGGGTCGCAATCATCATGGGCCTAGCTTTTGCGTTTTCTTTAAAGCTTGCTTATACTCACCAGCTTTGCCGTAATATATGACATTATATGACAATATGCACATGTTTTTCGCTTTCAGGTGGGTTGTAACCCAGACCCAGGTGAATTATAACTTATAACCATCCAGCCTGCTGGTCTGGGTCACCATTACCGATCTTTGAAGCACGACTTTCCAAGTGTTTTCTGGGATGATTCTCAATGGTGAAGGGATGGTAAGTGGATCATATCCGTTGTTTGTGGGATGTTGGGGCAACATCCACTTACTGTCCATTTGCAAAGTGTAAATAGGCAGGGATGATGTCAGTACGAGAAGTTAAGAAAACATATGCCTTCTTGTAGCACCGGAAGAAAATCATACCCCTCTGAAGACGCTGGAATCAAGCAATTGCCATTGCTGATATGCAAAAAGGCCTTGCCATTTTGGCATATGCCGGGTGTTGCCATACGATTTTTCCGGTGTTGATACAATGATCGAAGGTGGTGACTTCTCCCCAAGTGGTCCTTGGCTCTGTCCGCAGGTCTTTCCGGATGGCGATGTGAAGCAGCACATTCCCATCAACATCACAAGGCACGGCTGGGCAGGATTACGTAGGTAAACGCTGGACAATTTTGCTCTGGTAATCCAACATGGCAACAGGAAAATCCTCTATAAATCATGGAGGTTAAAAATGGGAAAAATCATCTACATACATGGTGGATGTTCCATTTCCATCTTGAACCGCTGACCTTGCCAGATTCAGCCGTTGCGGTCCCTGGACCCATTTTGTTGAGCCGAATCCACAGGAAAAGTTGGACCATTGTGGAGCACATTGAGATTTTGCACCATTTACCATCTTTATTTCCTTGATCATGTAGCTATTCTGGATGATCCATGTGTTTATTCCACTACTTTAACGTAACGTTACTCTGAATTTACCTGTTCTGGATGATTGCTTTGTTCCAGGCTGAGGGTGGTATTGAAACAACATCCCACCCCACCTTTCAGCAGAGCACTTGGGGCTGACACAATTTGGAACGGATCCAATTTACATACCCCAAACGTATTTAAACATGACCAATCAGCCAAAATGGCTAATGGTCAAGCATCTGAATATGATGTATCAGGATCTTAATAAATCAATAACATTTAATAAACATAACCTTCGAACCTTAAGAAGAACCTTAAGAAGAACCTTCATATGACCTAAACATATCTAAAAAAAATTGTTAGACATGACCTATCATGATATTAATAACTCAATGACACAACCTCAGGGCCAAGAACTTGTGGCTCCATGTCCCGCCATCGCGAGGCTGCTGGATCGTGCGCGCCAAAGGATCCATCAAGAGGATGGCTCGCGCGCGGATGAGAGGCGGGATCTGTGGACCTTTCCACCCTCTGGGAATCTGGGGATCTCAAGGCTTCACTAATTCAATAGGTTAAAAAAACCAATATCGGCTTCACCCATGAAAAATAGGTTTAATAAACCGCATATCTATAGCGAATGGTGGAAAACCGGTAGCCATCGAAATGGCGAAAAGTACGTATACCCGCAGGAGATCTCGGTGTGTCTCCCGTGAAATTCTTGACCCGAAAAAATCAATGGTTTATACCAAAATATGCAACAAGGTTTTCTAATTGGAGAAGATGTTTTAACATGCTCACAGCTAAGTCGGCTGAGTCGTTCGAGGTATTCTCCAGTGGAGGTTGCTGTGAAGGTGGAGAACCTCTTGAAGGAACTTGAGGTACCCGGGCTTCGGACCTGGCTTGGGGCTTGAGGATCGATTACCGTACAATACTTGATGATTCTATACCTATATGATTTTATACGACTTGCTGGTTTGAAGGATTTGTTCAAAGATATGATTGCAAAACATGTGTAGCATCTATTCCTAAAACTTGGGAGTGTGACCCCAGCTTGATGATTTTGGGATGGGTTGATTCTTGTTAACCAGGACAGTACCTGGATTTATGTTTGACACCGGTTCCTGTAAATGGAGGCCTTGTTGAGGCTTTGAATATGGGGCTGATATTCTTGATATAGATACAGTAAGACTTATAGTGAGCAAACATGAGCAAACTAAGGAAGAAAACGGCAAAAGTGGGAAGTTATTCCATAGTCTGGCCACTTGTTGGTTACTCTATTTTACATCGTTGGTGGTGTTCAAGCTTTCATCACTCTTCCACCTATTTGAAGGGAGATTGTCCACCCTGCCAAGATCCTCCATTCCTCCAAAGGGTTAGATCATGTTAGATCCATCATTCATCAAAAATTCCGATCAGATCCCCTTTAAAATCCCATTGATAGGATTTTATATTAGATATTTTTGATCAATAATCCCATTTGAACATCCCATTGAACTCCCTATTCGAATCCCATGTTGTTCATATTTGATATATTTGGTGATACATATTATCCCATATTATCCCATATTATCCCTATTAGAAATCCCTATAAATAGACCCATATGATACATATTTGATCAACAAAATACCAGAGATCTGGTCCCAATGCAGCGGCAAAGGTGACCCGAGCCATTGCGGAGGGTGACACGATCGGTCGAGAGGTGGAGGATAACGCCAAGGCGCGAAGCGAAGGGTCTGGGATTTAAAGGGGATTTCATGGGGTTTACCCTCTTGGTAAACTAACATAACTATGGGAAATCACCATTTTTATTGGGAACATCCAGTATTTCTATGGCCATTTTCAACAGCTACGTTTAATTACCAGAGGGTAATGGGGTTTAATGGGATTTAATGGAGATTTCGGAGGAACATCAGTGAAGAAATATCTGCCTATGGATTGAAGCACCTTCTGAGGGAGTGTTTTGGGTAGAGATTAAGAAGATTAAGTACCTTCTCACGAAGTATGTGGTTCCATAAGGCTGGTTTATATTGCTTTCTCAATTTATCTGGGGAAGTGTTAGTTATGTGGATCAAATGGATTCATGATGCTGTTATGGGCCAACGGGGATATTTGGCAGCGGTTTGATGGGGTTTGCCTATTTATGTTCTTTTTTTAAAGGGATTATATGAGTATAGTACCTGGTTTATTGGGATTCATGTTGGGTATGATTAAGGGGATGCTTTGCGAGGATTAAAAAGACACCATGATGTAGGTCCCAAATTCGAGAGCTACCGAGAGTGAAATCTCCACCAATTCCATAGGACTATCATCAAAAAAACAGACACATCTTCCTGTGGTTGGGAGAAAAAAGTGACCACGAAAAGGATCGACACGTCATTATTTGGAGTGATCATATTCTATAGATTCTGCGTTTTTTTTGTGGCTTTTATGGAGTACTATGTTTGTATTTGGTCGTTTCAACTGCAAAATGTTGGTATTTGAATGGTCATTTCTATAGTTTATGTTTGAAGCTTTCGAACCTGGCATAAATGGGATTGTCTGAAGATAGGGGCCCTAAAACCACCTAAAACCTCCATTTGATGATGAATGTCTTGTAATTGCTGTGTGGCATTAATCAAAAAAGGATGGATGGTAAAGGCATCTTAAGTGTATTCACTCTTTCTTTCACTTCTTTGATCTGGCTATTCTGACACCTTCAAACTGACTTCATTTGGGAGTGCTTTCCGTGCTTTGTTCAACCAATTATGTATATGGGATATTTAAATGGTACATGTTAAATATGGCCACGGCTTATCAAGATAAAACCTCTGTACAAGGTGGGGCCCGCCAGTTATGAGTTGGTTAACAAACCCATGAATTCTTTGGTCTCTATAGTCATATCCTCCAACCCAACAGTTCACCAAGTCATGTCCGTCAACCTGGGATTTCTCCACCAGGTCATTCTCAATGCACACTTGAGATGCGCCTTGGCCTCTCGCAAGATCGTCCAAAAGGACCGCGGCAAACGGGAGGTTCACATGGGTTTAGGGCCATTGAAATGGGATTGGAACTACTTGAAACCGAATTACAACGCATTATCAAATTATCAATATAGGGCCTTGATTCTGATTGTTTTTTTTTTGTGCCTTCAAATCGGGGAAGAGACACTGACCCTAGTTCGGATGATTCTCATGGATCGAATCTGCCAAAATGTCAATGTCCAGATTATGAGAAGTTTCCGGTTGGTGGAGTCATTTGTTTTTTTTCAACCATAATTTGAGATGACGATCCCCAATGGCTTTTATATTTTCAGGCGGGTGGTTCAACCATCATTGGTACAGTGTAGATTTATCAATTTTGGGTAGCACTATGTGGTCCGGGGGCACAGGTGTACAACTCTCGAAAATAACAGGGGTAATTTGGAGCTAGACGCTGTGTGTTAGAATCATGGTACTGAAGCCAAGCTGACTATTTTGACTAAGATGTTTAGGAAACATTGAGACATGTTGAAATCCACCATCCAATTGACTCGCACATAATTTGACAATTTTTAGCAACCTCAAAGTAGATAGAACAGCCGCAAAGCTGTAAAGTGTGAAGAACATAGGCTCTATATGACATCCTTGAAACACTCTTGTATATATCTATCTTGGCCCCTGTGCTTGATCTATTTGGGTATAAACTCACCATCCACAGGAGAAGCTGTCCAAGCAGTCCTTTGACTGGCTCCTGGGTGAGGTGAAGCAAAAGTTCATGAGTCCTGGCGGAAGATTTTCTCGACCCCTGGGGACCAGAGCAAAAGTAGAGTATTCCACTAGTTAGCTTGACTTTTGTTGAGAAAAACCTTGGGACATGTTGGAAGTTGAGGAACAGGAGCTGGAGACTTGAGAGTGGAGCATCTGATAGAGATGGATTCGCTGGGGTCCACACCGGTGGTCCACGGTTTTTGACGAATCCTTGTACTATCTAATCTATCTCTAAGACACTGAAATGCAATAGAATGAAATACCATCTCTGTTGGTCGCCAACTCCAAGTTCTGTTAGTTCTCACCCCGCGTGTTTCTTGCTTCTTCAATCCGTGTTCATGTTGATCTAATGGGTTGTCGGAACCAAGAAATGAGACCCTAAAATCGCAGTCCAAATAGAATGGAACCCTAAAATCCCAGCATATCCATCGTTTTAGGGTTCCAAAATCATGAAATCCTCATATCCAATGACTTCTATCATCATATCCCCAATCCCCACGAAACTCGCCATTTAGGAAGTCGTTGGCTCATCCAGGTGCTGGGGGGTGGTTGGAAACCAACTTCGCGAAGTGAGGGTTTTCATGGTGTTAAATTGTTGACCCATACCATAGATTGGTCAGATCTTGTGGTTTCTGCTCATGTTTAAGGTTGGCTTCTGTGCTTAATTTTGAGCATGATGGTCGGCTTCATGCACTTCTTGTTGTTCTCACTTGAATGTCCCAGTGAGTAGCTGGGGTACAGCGCATGACAATCCAAAGGTATCCCAGGTAATCGCATATTGGGAATGGCCAGAAGTGGTCGAAGTATAAGATGAATAGCTAGGGGCCATTAGGGGCTTGATGTTTTACCAAATTGTTTAAAAAATCAAAGAGATCATCGGAAGACTTTGCGATACTTTATGATATACTTCAGGATTCAATTCATGAATTTAACACACAGCTAATCACAGGTACTCGTACTGGTGATTTTGGACATGTTCAAACTTGCGCGGGGTCCTAGCAATTCTGGCTCAAGTCTCCGAGTTTCTTGGGGAACTGGGGCCAGTTTTTCGCTGCGCCACGCGTCAGCTTTGCTAAATCCTGGTCCATTCTGCACGGCGCGAGCGGCGGCGCCTGCGGCAGTGTCTCACAGATGTCTTCTGCAACTCCAAGACACCAAGCCCCATAGATGGTTTATTTTTCATATCGAAGCCTGGTTTGAAACATAGACATAGCCTGGGAATGTAGTAAATATATGTAGAAACAGATAATATATACAATACAGCATATTACATATCTATATAATCATCATTTGTGTGTAAACCATTTTACACATTGTTTTCTGCTCGCATGATGGACCTCACCAATTGAGTCATAAAATGAGAAGGGAAATGGTAAGCTTGACACAGTTAACATATGAAACATTGACCTGACTTAGAATTAATTACATGGCCTGTGAAAAGTATAGCTGGCTATATAGGCTTAGATGACACATGACTTGAGGATCTTCAAATTCTTGCTGAATATGATTTCTTGCGCAAGTGTATGAGCATGGCACAAAATTTTGGACCCCAACATAATTGGGACTTGGGACGTTTAGATACTTGGCCAATTGTGTGGGGTCATTGGTGCCCATATTCTGGACTGTTTGGACCACCAGCATGGGATTGTCCTAGTACTGCCATTGCTGTTCTGGAGCCACTGCCGTGCTGTTTGCCCGTGCAGTTCTTCATATTCGTGGCATTTGTCACTTGGTGAGGCTACAAATCACTTACAGTATATCACATTTGGTTTCGGCTTATAGCAACCTTCCAAAAAGATCGAACATGTTAAAGCTATCAGATGGCATCACTATATTTTATAGCCCATGTGTACTTTTCTGCATTTTGTTGGAATGTCAATATACGTGTAGCTGATGTTCAATGGTTGAATGAATCTTCTCAAAAGGTGACATTCATCATATTGTTTGTCTGATTACCCTCTGGTAAACTAACATAACTATGGAACATCACCATTTTTAAAGGGAAAATCCACTATAAATGGCCATTTTCAATAGCTATGTTTAATTACCAGAGGGTAACCTTGATCAATCTAGGATGGAAAAGCCTGCCCAACAACCTAGTGGTTTGGATGGTTTTCAAGTATGATTCTGGTCAGGGATAAACAAGAATGAAGCCTGTCGGATACCCTCCAGTAAACTAACATAGCTATTGAAAATGGGGATTTATAGTGGATTTTCCCATCAAAAATGGTGATTTTCCATAGTTATGTTAGTTTACCAGAGGGTAATCCAATCGAGTTTCATCTTTTTGAGAGTTTGGAGCCACACAGGTAAGGATCTATGCACTTATCACTTAATTCAGCAGCACGTGGCATACTTAAGCCAGTTATTCTTGACACCTCTAGGAAGAATGGAAATGTCAGTGAGCAACTGGTAGTTAGTGATGAGAGTGATGAACCCACATAGAACCCTCTGAACATGCGTCGATTCACAGCGATTGCTACACATCATGATTAGAAGTCCTCAAAGAGTGTCAGGGCAAACACCAAAAGTCGCAATGGAACTCATCCAGATGTGCTTCAGCTTCAGCTGGCGACGTTTCATTTGGAGCCTCACCTCTTTCCGTGTTTCGCCGTTCAAAACGGTGCCTTCTCTCCGTCGAACCGTCGAACACCGCCGACTGCGGAGACGCGACCTTTGTGGTGCGCTTCAGGCGTGGCATTGTTCGTGAGTGCGAACCATTAACAGATTCAGGGCGGTTAGGTACGGGCTTCGATGGGGGATATACAACTATACTTACCCTCTGGTAAACGTTTACATAACTATGGAACATCACCAAATTTTTATCGGTAAATCCACTATAAATGTCTGGCAAAATAACATAACTATGGAAAATAACCATTTTTAATCGGTAAATCCACTATAAATACTATTTTCAATAGCAAACTGTTAAATTACCAGAGGGTAATGGGTTTTATAAACCAACAGAGTACTTCGGTGTCCCATCCCAGCTCCTGATCCCCCGGAATTTGACCATTGGCTTTACCACATGAAATGGTTGGTAGGGTAGTGATATGTAGTGACAATCGATAATCAATAATAATAATAATAATAATAATAATAATATATAATAATAATCATCATCATCATCATCATCATCATCATCACCATCAATCATCTATGTAAATCTACTTAGTCTCAACATCTCTTAACCTCCTCCTGTTGACTTCTGGCCCACCATGGCCCGGTGACATTTTTTCTTTGGAATCATCCTTGTGACATCCTGGAATCATGATCCGACTCAAGTCGGGATCCATGGTATAGCGAGATCCCACGAGATCCCAAATCGCTGTCGTACGTTTTTTGGATGTCTCCGGCATTGCAAATTACCAGTGCTTACCGAAGTCATCGCTTGTGCTGGTTGTTTCCTGGTGAAATCCACATCATCCTTGGTGAAATTGGGGAGTTCAATGTGTAAATATCTCGTTCATCGTTGATTCCTAGAGTCACCCCCAAATAGATCCAAAAAAAGTAATTTGACCACAATTATTTGGTTGGATTTTAAATGTCTATTCTGTTTTGGGGGGTGCTATAATTACGTGATAATGTTTCTTGGTTACGGGCATGTTATGGGCCACGCATGGTACGGGTCAAACTTGCCCCGCACACCAGTTTGGCTTCCTGGGTCGTACCAAACCACAGGACGACCGAAGATTCAGATGTTGCCAGAGGGGAGGCATGGGCAGATGGGCTGACAACCAGGAAAACCTTACATAGGTAATAGATTTAAAGATTTTCAAGAAACATGGTTCAGTGGACATCTATATTGATGGATAAATAAATATCTATTTACATTAACAAGAACACTTTGCCATTTGAACCCGGGTTGCTCTAGCTAGTGAACATGTGGAGACTCTCTACACGTAGCACGAGGTGTTGATCCTGCTGGAATGTCCCAAAATCCGATGGAAGCCGCTGCCATTTGCAGATGATTTATACATTACTCATTAAACATACCTAAAAGTTGCTAGAGTTTCTCTAGCTTTGTTAGGATAACCCGAGGGTATCAACAAATCTTTTAGGACATCGAACCTTTTGGAGGTGATACCCAACTTCAACCGTTGTGTTTTGGAGCTTCTCAGTTGGACGATAGGAAAGCCACATTTCATCATTGGAAAAACTCAAGAGTTTCCTCCTTGACACCAGCCCCAACAAGACAGTGCCTCGTTTTTTTAATGTCCCGCATTGTCCCGGAATTTGCTCACCCCTGGTTGACGAAGGATCGGGGCCCGTAGCTACCCAGATAGCGACAGAATGGTACTCCCCAAAGATCAACAGCCTAGGGTTTGATAAAAACTGGGGTTGACATGAAGGATGCAATTGGCTGGGCCTGCGAGGCATTTGCACTTAGTGGTCGATGAAGCCGATGGTGTTGCCTTTTTTGAGCAGGACCATGGAAAATGGCGGCTGAGCATGGTGAGTTGATAGGGGAAATGATCAGAAACCATGGGTCTTTTTCGGGTTTTCCGCAACATCTTCAGGTGGCAAGACATGTTTGGAATAATCACGAGATGCGGGCAGTTCTAAAAATATCTGAACATATATTGCTCTCCTCCAGTACTTGAACAGTTCTATGAAAGGCACATGGTTTCCCCAGGAAAATGAGCTACACATATGTACATAAATGGTGTGTCTTCCATATGTTCAATTGCTGAAAGTCTCTGATTCTTCCAATGTGAAAGAACATGGCGTAACACCGGGTAGTTCCCCAAAATTTCTCTGGGAGGCCTCTGAACCAAGACATGTTCCACGTCTGAAACCTGGTTTCAGGTTGCACATGTTGGGGTTGGAGACCTCAGTTGCCACCCTGTGCCAGGAGAGTTCGTTTCAGTACTCCGCCCCTGTCGGGCTGGCTCTGTTGCTGCCAGGGCTTCTGGCATATCGCCCCTCGTTGAGCCATCTTGGGAGGGCTGGGGTTGTTGCAAGACCGTGGCGATGCGGCGATGCCATCAAATCTCCACTCAAAGATACAGCACGCATTTCCGGGCAAGTGGTCGTTGGGGATGTTTTTTTTGTTGGGTTTTAGCACAGTATTCAAATGTCCTTTCATCAGGAGGAATCTTCTTTGCAGATGTGCGATGGGAAGTTGTATGGGGCGCCAATGAAAGGTTGATGATTTCTAATTGACATGCTTACCCTCTGGTAATCAAACGCGGCAATGGAAAATACCTCGTTTATAGAGGAATTTTTCCATTAAAACACCATCCATGGTTGATGACACCGGAGGGTATTTTTGGATCTGTTCAGTATAGTTTGATGCAGAATCTCCAATAAATCCTGACAGGACAGGCCTGACCTCTTGCCATTAAACTAACGACCAGGTTTTCCCAGAGATCCCTGTTTGGTGGTGCCTCTAAGATCTCTGTCATGAAGGGGTTCCAGGGATAGTTAGGGATCGTTTTGGATGATGACTTCTTTGCGGCGTCATGCTTTTGTGGATAGCCCTCTATCCTGATTCGGGACGGCTAGGATGACAATGGATTTGTTTGAAAATAGGATGCCCAGATCTCCAAATCTGATGGTGGATCATCACCATCATCCCCACTGATTGCCATAAATTGGGGCTCCAAGTTTGGACGGATGAGAGGAGACACCACCGATGTGCAAAGTCACGAATTCTACGGGGTAGCCATGGCCTTGGTAGGTGTCCAATCTCGGTGGGATGAGTCGTTCACCCCACAGCTGGTTGAACATTGGGGATGGCTGGGTGGATCCAAATGGTGATGCCAGCCATGGCAGTGTCTGAAACTGGGGTATATTATACCTCCCCAAGTACAGCCATTTTAAATAGGGAAATGACGATGATGAACTTCACCAATTTTGTGGTGGCCTAATTTCGAACATCGAAGCCAAGTCAGATCAATGATTCATAGACCATTGAGACCAGGAGTTTGCCATCATTTTTGGGGCCCTCGACGTATCTCAGACTCTCCTATGGATTCCAACTTGGCTCAACTCGACCAAGTTGTGACGGCATACTGAGAGGAACTCAGCAAGTGTGAGGATCGTTTCGAAAGGTGATTTAAGTCCATGGATGGTGGTTTCTTAGAATGGGGTATCCCGGTTTTAAGCATGTTTCAATACAAAACTGGTCATAGATTCAATTTGGATGGTTTGGGGGTTGCCCCCCCATGACTTAGGATACCTCCAAATGTCCACGACCCATCCCCCAAAATTCTGAGTGGTATGCTGCGCCCTGGCCCACATCACAATGTGAATGGTGGAACTTCGTGGTGTAGAACCACAGCCATAGGAATATAATAATTAGTAACAAATCCAAAAGTTTGGATATAACATGATATAACCGCTATACCTGTGGGATTTTCCTGATTCTATGGGGTTATAGTATATTATAGTTGGTTTGCCCAGATGATTCACTAGCCTTGTGACGTGCCCAAGAGAGACGTCCTGATGATGTCAAACAGTCAGCCATTTCCTTCAGCAATCGCATCAGCCCTCCTTGGTATGGTGTTGCTGCAGTCATGCACGATGTATTGCAATAAAGATAGTAATACCTTTGAAACATGCGCATCTATAATCATTTATATCCAACAGCTTCCCTGGCCTGCAGCATTGAAGTTAACCGTCATGCTTCTCCAACACAACGCCTGAGCCCGCCAATTGCCTTTTTTCCCTGACGTGCTTCACTCCCGAAACAAACAAGCACCAAAGCCTTGCTGCAAGTGGCAAGGACCAACAATTTGCTGCGGCAAACAGGCGATATTTTTTAACGCTGGGTCAGATTGAGTTTGCGCGAGGCACGTTTAGAAGGGTTTCCCATGATTGCGGTGAAGGAAGTTTGGGGCATACTTTTAGCATGCTTCCACGCTTGACGGAACCTTCAATGCATGCTGGTGGCTTTCTGGTTGTCAACAGACATTCAAAGGCTCTTCCTCTGAATGATGGGTTAGCAGCTATTCTTCTAATTCGTAGACACAGGGTTGGGCGAGATACTCGTTGTGCGCGTTTCTGCTGGTCTTGTGGTTGTTTCTGCTCAACTTGTAGCTGTCAGCCACTTGTAGAAATTAGACATGTGAGGCGATATGGCTCCTAAAACCACGAACTCAGCCTTGCCCAGGGGCGGCTTTTTGCTCACGCAACGCTGCAAACGCGACTTCGTACTTTAGACTTGTAATCACGGCGCGGGCAATCCCCGGCCCAGAGTTTGGTGGTGTTTTGCAATTTGAATATTTGAGGTAGGTGAATATACTTGGGCAATCCACTTGATTTTGGCCCCATATTCGAACATTGAGATTTAATCTTGTGTCGTATCAGCAGTGTGTGCGATGTTCACAAGCATTTATTGTTAGAACAATGACAGGTTTCCATGGAAAGGTTGTATTTCACCATTCCCAAATGTTCATGTATAGTATATTTACCTACATTTGGGTGATTTTGAGGCACATGTTAATCAATGATCCAAGGCAGGGTTTGAATTTGCCATTGTCGCTGGTGGACCCAGGTCTGGGCCGATGGTTCCTTGGCAGCTGCTTCAAACGCGATGGCGCTTCACTTGGGCCTGGGTGAAACCAGGATCGTGTCATCAACAAACATGTGTTTTTTTTGGGTTGAAAACAACAAATACAGAGTATGGGCTCAGAGTGGTTCAACCAGCGTAAATTGAAATCCATCCAACAAACGAAACATGATTTACTCATATTTACACACAAAAAATGTATCGATCTCACAAGAAAAAATATGGGACCCCAACATGTTTTTTTTCTAGAAAATTGCAGGCACTACCAAACGTTTAAGTAACCCAATGGTGCCTATTTCTTTTTTGAACGTTGAACCTCAAACTGCCCATAAACGATTTGCCTCTTTGTGTAAAATACCAAGTTATAGGTGTTCATTTGGCAATTCGAAGGTCGAAAATGACCTTTTTCGAATTTTCTTCGCATCACCACCAACAAACCAAAGATATGGTTTCCTTCTGGCACTCATGATTCCTTACATTGCACATGTTTTTCTACAAACGTTTGGACATGGAGGGAAATCACCCTTTTTGAGTATGGGTCCAACATTTTGGGTTCTTAGCGTGTTCCCAAGGATGTTTTTTAGATCTTCAACATGACCAACCATTCGTGGGTCCACAACGGTACCCCAACAACTTGACCGATATCCATGTTTTGCCCACCATGGGTTGGTTTAAGCCACATTATTTCCCACATTATCAAATGATGTTGGTTATATATATATATCCTCATGACATCCCCACTGTGTCCCCATTAATGTTAAGTTCGTATTAATAACCCCCCCCAGAAGGTACCTTCTGGAGAAGGTAGGCCCTCCCCTATTAATAAAGCCTCAAAAACAAAAATGGGACATCAATTGAAATCAATTGAAATCAATTGAAATCAATTGATTTTCCTTTTAAATCTAAAAGGATAAGTAGGGATTTCAACTGAAATCAATGCACATTCCATTGTTTGCGCTTTTAAATCTAAAGAAGAAACGAAGATTTCAATTGAAATCACTTACGTTCAATAGATTTTCCTTTTCAACCAAAAAGAATTCTCAAAGGGCCAAGGGTGTTGATTAATTGGGGTCGATTCTGCTTATCATTTGGGGGGGACATGGGCTCATGGGGGGTACCCTTGTGAGCTTCTCAAAGTTATGTTTTTTGAAAGGGTTTTAATAAGGAAATTGATCATTTGGGAAAACCAATTTTTTACTTTTTTTTTGGGAAATCCTCTAGAAAGCCCCTAGAAATCCTTTAGAAACCTTATAGAAATCCTATAGAAATCCCATAGAAATCCTATAGGAATTCCATAGAAATTCCATGGAACTCCCATGAAAAGCTTAGAAATCCTATAGAAATCCGACAGAAATCCCATAGAATCCCATAGACATCTTGCAGAAATCCCATAGAAAAAGCAAAGAAATCCTATTGAAATCCCATAGAAATCCCGTAGAAATCCTATAGGGATCTTATAGA
>BGPT01000059.1:894287-904287 GCA_003297045.1 Symbiodinium sp. clade C Y103
TATCAGCCGTAAGGCTTGTGAGAACTGAGCGCAGTGAGACCAGCAAAATGACTGATGGTGATGCATCGTCGTTCTCATTTACGAACCCTGCCGCCCCCGTTGGTGGCTCGCAG
Source organism: Symbiodinium sp. clade C Y103 (assembly GCA_003297045.1). Classification (NCBI taxonomy): domain Eukaryota; class Dinophyceae; order Suessiales; family Symbiodiniaceae; genus Cladocopium; species Cladocopium sp. clade C. The sequence goes on from BGPT01000059.1 coordinate 894,401, forward strand.
TCAGGGACATCGCCGAGCATCGAAACTGATGGTGCTACTGTTTCCGATTCAGTGAGACGTAGTACACCCAGGAAGATGATCGAGCCNGTGGAGTGACTGGAAGTGAACCCCAAGCCTTAATGGATGTGGACAGAGCTTCTGGAAAGTCCAAATACGACACGCCTCCGGCAACTCCAAAGAAGAAGCTTCGTGGGGAAGTGTCACCTATGCCATCGAGAACCAATTCGCCACAACAATTGAAGACTCCATCGGATATATTTGCGTCTCCGCAGACCTTTGGTCAGTGTCATACGGACCCGACCCAACCATCTGCTGATGCTATAGGTGCACAAGCTACGTCTTCGAATGTTGGATTGTACCGTACAGGTCAAGCCATTTCATCACCGGAGGTAGCTGTGCTCAATGACGAGATCACTGACCTTCGCAAATCATTGCTCAATTCGGAAGACTCCGTTCGTCGTGAAGAATTGAGATGTCTCAATGTGTGGNAGCTGTGCTCAATGACGAGATCACTGACCTTCGCAAATCATTGCTCAATTCGGAAGACTCCGTTCGTCGTGAAGAATTGAGATGTCTCAATGTGTGGAGGAACAGTGAAGAAAACGCCAGAAACATCGAAATGACAGCTCATGATGAGTTTGTGATCATGAATGGACAACTCGGACAGCTAAGATCTGAACTACAAGAATCAATACAAGAGGATGAAGGATCTGCATATCGTATTCAGGAACTGGAAAGATTCCGAACTCTATCTGAAGAAGTAGCTGCCCATATCAACATGAAGTATCAGATGCTACAATCAGAACATGAACAGCAAATGTCCTATGCACAGAATGNTGGTTCAATGGATTCTCAGGCCAACATGACTGTTGATGAATTACGTTCTCAACTCATGATTGCTCACAATCGGTTGACTCAAGAGATGAATAGCTATGCCACTCTGGAGAATGCAGCTCAATATGAATCCAACATGGCCCTTCTGGAGAGTCAGAGTGTGAACACTATCCATGTTGAACTTCAAGAACAACGAATGGCCAATTTTCAGGCTAAGGCAGAGGCCGAAAGGAACACGTCTCGTCTTGAAAATGCAGTATTGTTGGCTAACAAGTCCAAGGATGAAATTGTGAGCGAAATGACAGATTTGGCATATCATCACAGCATGGAAATTTCTGAGATGAACCAACGATGTGAAACTGATGAACATGAATTGTCCCTTGAACGTGCATATTCTCGGAATTTGACCCATGTCAACAAAGGGCTTGAACAACGATGTAAAGACTTAGAAGATTCACGTGATGTTGTTGCCCATCGAGATGAGACCCTATCACGTTTAAAAGGGGAATTGAGGATTAAGGATGGTTCAATCAAGAACTATGAGTTCAATCTTNGATGAGACCCTATCACGTTTAAAAGGGGAATTGAGGATTAAGGATGGTTCAATCAAGAACTATGAGTTCAATCTTGCTCAAAGTCGTCGAGAAGTTGATCTGTTGAGACGACAACTGATGACGAGTGAATCTCAGTTATCCCTTCAACGACCAGAAATGAATACTGAAGTCGCTACCTTACAAGCCCAAGTCCGCCAACTCAAAGGCGAAGCCTCTGAACTTGCTGCCAAAGGTTCTGTTATGTCGTCTCAGATGAGTATCATTGACAAGGATGACAAGGACAAAGGTGCAACATTGGTTGGTCCTGGGGATCATGGTGACAATGAGAGGATGAGGAAACTCATTCAGGAATTGGATGATCTGAAGAAGGAAAGGACGCATGTAGTTGAGAATCAGGAAGAAGCCCACGTAGTTGAATTACAGAAAATCAGGGATGAACTATCTGAAATGGAGATGAAGAAAGACAAGTACAAGTCATACTATACTCAACTGGACGAACATATGTCGGAGGAAGAGGCAACCTGTAAAGCTGCATCAGATGCATATGAGAAGATTCGAAATGAATACAATGAACAAGTGAAGGAGTTGAATGAGTTGGAGAACAACAAGTCTTCTCGTGTATCTAGGAAAGAGTTTGAAAAGGTTACCGTCCCTCCGTGGCCGAAAGTTGAGGAAATTCAGGTATGGAAGTCTCTGGTTATTCAGAACGTCTGTATCGCTTCGGGTGACTCAGATTTCGACGCATGGGAAGCATGGCTGTTGCCAGCCTTTCTTCGTGATCCGAATTTAGATGAATTGAGTAAGACCCCTGCTCCCAAATTTCAATCGATTGACTCGAAGTTGAGCCTTGCATTATTCAACATGATTTCTCAATCTGGTGAGAGTGGTGCGGATGTTAAGGCCAATTTGAGGCAACGAATGCAGGAGAAGGGAAAGGAATTCTCATTCACAAGAGGTCGTGAGATTCTTGCAATGGTCATTGAGAATTTCCGAACCACATCACAGACCGAAGCGACCTACACCTTCTATCATTTACATATCATGAAGTACGGTGGTGACAGTAATTTGACGAACTTCTACAATCGTTGGGTCGATGTCATGAACAATATGGAAGCCAGCAATAAACCCAATGATAAGTTATTGGAAGAAACCTTGTATCGGAAGATCGAAGGATCCCAGTTGATGAAGTTCGACTTGTCTCGGTATGAATCAGCGGTTGAGGGTGATGAAGACAGATCTTACAAATATCTTCTCAATATGATCAAGAAGCATGTGAAGAAGAAACTTGAGGAACGATTGATTCGGGATAAGNTGAGGGTGATGAAGACAGATCTTACAAATATCTTCTCAATATGATCAAGAAGCATGTGAAGAAGAAACTTGAGGAACGATTGATTCGGGATAAGGAGAAGGCAGTCATCAATATGATTGGTAATCCCAAAGCGACCCCAGCTCAGGGCGAAGACTCTCCGAATCCAAAGGCCAAGCCTAAGGCGAAGCCAAAAGCTACACCGGCTGCGCCAAAGACTAAGCCCAAAGGTGGAGAGAAGGAAGAGTCGACGGCAACCCCAGTTTATCCGGCCGCCGCTCCAAAAGCCCACAATCGTCCCAAGGGGAACAATAGGGAAAGATCACAATCTCCTGGACCTGACAATCGCAAGAAGATGTATTGCATGTTCCATNCCACAATCGTCCCAAGGGGAACAATAGGGAAAGATCACAATCTCCTGGACCTGACAATCGCAAGAAGATGTATTGCATGTTCCATTTTGAGAAGAAGAATTGCAAGAAAGGTAAAGACTGTCCTTATAGCCATTCTCAGAAAGTCTATGATGCAAAGAAGAAGGACAAGAAAGATCGCAGTAGGAGTAATAGTTCATCAAGGTCAAGAAAGCCAAGAGGTAGGTCGGAGAGTCCTGCTCCTTTGGACAAGAGTGGCAACCGTACGTGCTTACTGTTTGCCAAAGGGAAGTGTACCTACGGAGACAAATGTAAGTTCTCTCATGAACCTGCAGCTCCGGCCAAACCCAAGGCGAAGGCAACTCCTGCTACCGCTGATCCATTCTTCTATTCTGATGATGAGGACGAACCGTTTGAGGTTGGAGCTGTGAAGATAGAAGAACTCAAGTCCTTCAATGTTGTGTTCGCTGGTGATGTAGACATAACGGAGATTGAAGTGGAGGATTATGGGAACAAACCGAAATCTCATCGCAAAGACCCCAATCGTCCGATCAAGAGGATCAGCACTGAGTCCTTGACAGATGAACAAACACGTGTGGAGAATTCCCTCGCCAATGTTCGTGCAAGGGCCAGAGCTATCATCATGGATCAATCTGATGATTACAAAGATGTTCATGAAGTACACATCATTATTGGACCCAAGTATGATGCGAAGATCACCATTGATGAAGATGATGAAACCGATTCCTTAGAATTCAAAGAGTCTCTTATAGAGCATTCTGGGAAATATTTCAAGAGGAACGGCAACATCATGTGTATATCGATGCCCATTCTGGAGAGAGATCGTCGATTTATACTCGATTCGGGAAGTGGGCACGACCTCATTTCGGAGAGGAGATCTGAACGAATGGGACTTACCACTATTCAATGTGATCCAATGGTATTTCATACTGCAAATGGGAATACAACGACACAGACATCAGCCAAGATTGAACTGGGAACTTTCAACAATCCTGCCGAGGCATACATTCTGGATGATACACCTTCGGTACTCTCATTGGGTAAGAGATGCATGAATGAAGGGTACTCATTTGTGTGGCCTTGTGGTAGAGCCCCGTTCATGGTTGATGAGCAAGGACAACGAATTGATTTGANCATTGGGTAAGAGATGCATGAATGAAGGGTACTCATTTGTGTGGCCTTGTGGTAGAGCCCCGTTCATGGTTGATGAGCAAGGACAACGAATTGATTTGAAGATTTTTTCCTGTTATCTGGGGTTGCAACTTGCATCCAGGGTTGTCTCAAATTAGGCTTGTCGGTGCAGATCAGTCAATCCGTTCAATTTGATGTTGACGCCTCCGCACAAAAGCCAACACTGCCACAGTGATCAATCAAATTGAAGTACAGCGCTGCCACACAAAAGAGACAGGACTTCCACACTAATTAAGTACCCAACATAATCATAGTCATCAATACCATAACCACCAACCTTAGAGCCAACGGTATCTGCAAATAAAGATACTATACATTAAACAATTATTATATATTTTGAACAAAGACAAGACCAGAGGCACGTCTTGGAAAGGAGTGTGAATGATGGTGGACTTCCTTCCCACCCTCCCTTTTTTTTTTGCTGCCTTCCTTTGTGGGGCCCTCCCCCCCCGGCTGGTATTGGAGCGCCGGGGGGGAGGCAGCCAACCACCTTGCTGCTGATACGATTGAAGGTAATGTGACCTTCCACAAACTTTCGCCCTTTCCTTTTTTTCTCTTCTTCCAGCCTGGCTACAGCCCCGGCGCTGTTGGGAAAAAGAAAATTGAAAAAGTAAAAAATGAAGAAGAGAGGAGAAACCAAAGAATATATACTTACATACATACTTATGTACACACGTAACTATGTTTACATATGTTTACATATATCACATATACATGAATACACATGTAGTATGTTTTTATATATATATATATATAGTGTACTTATTAAAGACAGTTGCAGATACCGTTGACGCCAGCAGATTTATTTTGGGCCCTTGAATGTTGTTTGGGGGGTGAGCTCGGCATGTTGGAAAGTTACGAAACAATTTTTAATTCTCGAAGACACAACCGAAAACCCATGGCTTATTCAGTTTGCGCTGCTGCAAATGCTAAGTTCGGGCGCTTCTGGTGCCACACGGTTCGAACTGTTAGCCCATTGAATGGCCATTCCGCCTGGCAGGGATGTCGGTGTGTGATGTTTATTTTTATAGAATTGGGACTGGGAGCGACGCAATGTTAATTTTTTCAAGATGACAACTGAGCTGACAGACTAAATTTTTCAAATTCATGTTTTTTTTGGAGAAACTTTGCCAATGGGAGCACATGCTTTCGAGCGAATGGCTTCCATCACTGCGCTGAGCGACGACTGTGCGTTCGAGCGGATGCCATCCATCTCTGCGCTGAGCGATGATGAGTTTGGCACTTGGAAACCTTTGTTATGCCAAAATGCATGTTTCACGCTTTTTGTTGGCAAAACATGCTTAGCGGGCTGAGGACCCAAGCAGTTCCCAGAAAGAGTGTGGCCAACGCTTCTTCTGCCAAAACCTTGGTATTTCTGCTGTGTTTCCCAGCAGTCATTCAGTTCAGCTAGTTTTTTTTTGCTTGCCTTAGGTCAACATGGCTGACGTGAATGGCCGGTACCCAAAATTTGGGGTGGTGATGCCAAACCACACCATACTGCAGTACAAGCCTTTCTTGGGGACCATGCCTGACTGCGATCCTCTCCACGTCAAACTGGTGTTTTGGATGGATGAGACTATTTATGACTATTTCAAATCAAGTCAGTTTGTGCCATGTTTCGGTGAACAGTCCAATAGTTTGTGCTTTTCAGCTTTCCCTTGTTTTTCAGGTGCCACCTGGAGCCAAAAAGGTGGAAAAGTTCAAGGCCAAGACCACTTCGAAGATTTTGACTGCTCCGGTAGTTCTGAAATCTTGGGGGACAATCAGTGCAGCCCCAAGTCAATTTCACTCCCTGTGCTTGGTTTTGCAATCCAATGTGTCCAGCAACCATTTATTTTTCCCAAGTTTGTCGTGTTCAATTGTAGCTCAGGAGTCTTTTCTTCCACTGTTCGGGCAAACACAAACTATTTGTCATTGAGAGGCAAAGGCGTGCAGGGCCTAGACCTGTCTATTGTCCCAGTTGCCATCATGTTTGGGGTTATCATTGTAAAACTGAGGACTTTTGCAACCAGATATTCTGGTGGGATGCATACCGGATGGAATGTCGACGTGCTAAGTGCAAACCTGGCAAGTTCCTATGTCCATCAGTTGGAGAATACATCTGTGGAAACTTTGCTCATCTAATGAAATCCAAGAGGTTTTTTGCATTTCAATATTTTCTGGAATCGTTTTGCACTCAGGACTTCCGCAGGGGTGGACGGTTCCATTCCCAGGATCTGTCAATTTGGGCCAGATGAAAACACTGTTTCCTCACCACAGCTCTGATGCTTTTTGGTTGCACTGAGGGTTGGGTTTCTATAGCAACAAATGATCAACTTGGGGCGCCTTGCAGTCTCCCCAAGTTGAAATGCTTGAGGCTGGCAAACTCAAAGTAATCTCTACGTTTTCGGGAGTCTGTGGATTAGATCTCGGCTTGGCAGAGTGGGGAACCCAACTTCGGTTTGTGCTCCATATGTTGACAATGAATGCAATGTTTGTGAACTTTTTGAGGATCATGCGCCCTGTGGCCTATGTCCAAACCCCAGGTTCAGCCTTGCAAGATTGAAATAGATTGATGAAGATTTGAGACATCATTTGTCTCAGGTGGAATGTGATCCATACTGTCGTGAAGTCATCCGATCACGCATTGCGGATGGCCTTGTGCCCCACGGACAAATATATGAGGACATCACCAGCTATGAGCCACAAGGTGTTGAATGCGACAGTGATGGCATCATAGGGGGCTTCCCTTGTCAAGTTTCTGGGCTTGCTGTGTGAAGTTGCAATTCAAGTAAGCTTAGGTGCAGCTGGATGTTGTTTACATGCTTTCAGGTTCATGTTCTGCTCAGGATATTGCCATCAGTGGAGCACAGCAAGGTCTGGATGGGAAAAGGTCCCCGCTCGTTTCCCACATATTTCGGTTGGTGGACGCAACCAATGTGTGCCCTGCGTTCAATCCAGAACATTTCATTATTTCTTGTGAGATTTTGAAAACCGGTTGCTGGCTTGTTTTCTTTTCTGGAGGTACTTCGTGTGGTTAGAGAATGTTGCCAGCTTGTTGGCGGACAACCTTCGGCCAATGCTTCTTTACATTTTGAAGGACAGGCATGTTTCCCAATGTTTATTATTGTTTGGGTTTCCCAATTCATTTGTTTCGTTTCCAATGCCTATTGGCTATCAGGAGTTTGCGACGAGAGGTTTTGTGGTGAGATGGGCTACGGTGACAGGCCGGATGTGCGGAGTACCCGCCCATGCCACAGCAAACCACGTTTGTTGTTGTTTCAGTTTTGTCACACGCAGTGTTGAGGTTGTGCGCGAGAGGATTTTCATGTACGCTTGCCGGCAGCAATTTGTCGGGCGACTGTTGCAAGCCAGGTCCTTATATTGCATTTGCATCTATCCCAGTCCTGCTAACATGGTTCCATTTTCTTTTCAGGGTTTCGACTTGAAGACCGCCGAGCAGATCGAGAAGGAGGCTCATATGAGCTGGAACCCCAGTGGCAAACCGCCGTTGTCTCAATGGCTTCTCAAGACCCAAGAAGATTGGGCTCCCCAACGTTTAAAAGCTGTTGGGAACATAGTAATCCCACGACAAGCCACATTGGCTTTGCATATTCTGGCTGATGCTGATTTGAAAACCAAACACAGCGCAGTTTGAAGTAGGTCCACACTTCAAGCCAAGATGTTTTTTTACTGTGCTGTGTGAATTTGCTATGGGCTTTTCTGGCCCTGATTGGGCTGGATCCGAACTGCGAATTAGCGCTCCTGGCTCGCTTGGCGCCTGCTCATTCAAGAATTATTGTTTGCACTTGTTTGCCTTTCACTTTTTCCAAGCTACTCGGTGTGAGTCTTTCAGCAGCTGTGACTGGATCCAACCTTAGAAGTGAAAAAAGACTAGCTACCCAGCAATGTCCAGCCAACCTGATGAGTATGGTACTGTTACGGGGTGGTGGGCAATCGCTTACACCAACGGCAGTGACCAAGTGTACCAAATTGGACACAGTGGCTTCCGGGACGACCTCCTTGAGGAAACGGACCGCTTGCTTGCCAATCTTGAAAAGGCTTCGGATGACAACCAGGCTGGGCTTCAGATGACACTCAGAGTGCATGGTGTGATGTTGTTTTCATAATAATTCTTTTAATTCCCACTGCTTACTTGCCCCATGTTTTTTTTTTGAGCAGCATGATCAGGCAAAGCTTCCACCTCCGGAAGTGATCCCAATGTCCGAGCTTATCACCAAGGTTGGGATTTCAAATGACATTGATGAGTTTGAAATTGATTTGAAATTTGTTTGGATTTTGAAATTNAGCTGATGTGGGATGACCTGGATGATGAGAAGACACATCATCACTCTAGCGCAGACGCAGAGGTGCAGTCTGGTTTGAATGGTCCGAACATTGACATCCTGAAAGGGCTTAGAAAAACTCGGTCGTATTTTTCTAGAGGTTAGCCAAGTTGCCTGTGAGGCGGGTGACTGTGACAAGAAGACGACGGTGGAGGCCCATGAGACCGAAGAACAGAGTCAATGTCAACCGATTGAGGTGTTTCTTTTGATTCCCACTGCTTACTTGCCCCATGTTCTTTGAGCAGCATGCCCAGGCAAAGCTTCCACCTCTGGAAGTGATCCCAATGTCCGAGCTTATCACCAAGGTTGGGATTTCAAATGACATTGATGAGTTTGAAATTGATTTGAAATTTGTTTGGATTTTGAAATTNGGAAGTGATCCCAATGTCCGAGCTTATCACCAAGGTTGGGATTTCAAATGACATTGATGAGTTTGAAATTGATTTGAAATTTGTTTGGATTTTGAAATTATTTGATGAGCATGCTCGTAGGCTTACCCGAAGCTGATGTGGGATGACCTGGATGATGAGAAGACACATCATCACTCTAGCGCAGACGCAGAGGTGCAGTCTGGTTTGAATGGTCCGAACATTGACATCCNAGCTGATGTGGGATGACCTGGATGATGAGAAGACACATCATCACTCTAGCGCAGACGCAGAGGTGCAGTCTGGTTTGAATGGTCCGAACATTGACATCCGGAAAGGACTTAGAAAAACTCGGTCGTATTTTTCTAGAGGTTAGCCAAGTTGCCTGTGAGGCTGGTGACTGTGACAAGAAGACGACGGTGGAGGCCCATGAGACCGAAGGACAGAGTCCTTGTCAACCGATTTAGGTTTTCATAGTCAATGCGCTTCCAGAACTATATATAGTTTTCCATTCTAGAGCTGTCGCCACCAGGACATGGCTTCAAGCGCAGCTGGTCGAAAGTGTTCAGCGCTCAAGAGATTGAGTCGGCAGCTGGTAGTTCCAAACAGCTGAAAAAATGAAAATTCTAAGTGATGGTTTGACTGTTGTTGATCAAACCTTTTTTGGTTTGAAGGGGGCAGCTGGCAAAGTTCAGCCAGCGAAACTGTGTGACTCGCGTGACGGCTGCAGTCTTCTGCAAAATTGTGTGGCATAGCCATGGGGCCATTACATTTACTATCCCCCCAAAAAAATACAAACATCCAATGAATCCCAGGACCGTTTTTTTCTGGTTTGGCTTGAAGCCTTGATTGAGTGAGAGACTTCTAAGCAATGGAGTTGCCAGGTGAACTTTCTGGTGTTTGTGCTTCATTTT
>BGPT01000059.1:909287-926419 GCA_003297045.1 Symbiodinium sp. clade C Y103
TACGCTGCTGTATTTGCCGTTTGGAGCACTGCAGAACGCGTCCTTTGCTTCTACCATGCCACAAGGCTTCATGTTGGTTCAAACCCGTTTTCAAAAGTTTCCAAGTTCAATGTTTATTGGTTCAAACCCGTTTTCAAAAGTTTCCAAGTTCAATGTTTATTGGTTCAAACCCGTTTTCAAAAGTTTCCAAGTTCAATGTTTAAATGGTCCTCAAAAGTTTCTATGTTAACGCCCTGCAGTCATGGGAGAAGACCGAGCAAAAGACCAGCAGGCTGCTGATACCTGGATCAAGTACGCTAGGCTGATGAGAATCCCAGCTATGTTTGCTCAAGCTTACCTGTTGTTTTTACCACCCTCCAATTGAGTTTCATGGACGGCTGTAGCAAAAGAAGCAATTCTGAGGAGACTTTCTTTTTTCCTCAATTACTTTGAGTTCCATGGACTCTAGGAAAACCAAGTCTGAGGAGAGTTTTCTTTCTCCGCATTTACTTTGAGTTTCATGAAAGCCAATCTGAGGAGAGTTTCCATTCTCAATGCATGAAGCAGCTGATCATTTGGAGAATTTGGCAAGCGGGTCCCTTCCACGTGGAGAGCCTTTGCCAGTGTCGAGGCCCTACCCATCAAAATTCTTGTTTTCTTCAGACAGTCCACTCAGTGTGACACTGCGCAGCTCTTACAGTAGTGACAGTGATCGGCCAGTGATTGGGCCCCAGCCTGATCATCATTATTATCATCACCATCAACAACATCATCATCATCATCATCATCACCATCATCATCATCAACGTCATCATCATCATTATCATCACCACCATCATTATCATCATCAACAGCATTTCACCATCATCACCATCATCATCCTCCTCCTCCTCATCATCATCATCATCATCATCAACATCGCCATCAACGTCATCGCCGCGATCATCATGATGATCATCATCATTATGAGCATCACCATGCACCATCATCATCATCACCATCATCGATCATCACCACCATCTTCACCTCAATCACAATCATGATCATCACAATCATCACCATCTCCATCACCATCATCCTCATCACCATTATCATTATGATAATTGGCATCATCACCATCATCATTTACCATCATGACCAAAATCACCATCACAATCATCGTGATTATCATGATCATCACCATTACCTTCATCATCATCATCATCAACATCATCATTATCATCACCATCATTATCATCATCATCATCAACAGCATCTCACCATCATCACCATTATCGTCATCGCCATCACAATCATCACCATGATCATCATGATGATGATCATCATTACCATCATCACCATCAACATTATCATAATTACCATCACAATCCTCATAATCACAATCATCATCATCTCCATCATCATTTTCATCATCATCAAACTCTTCATCATGACAATCAACATCATCACCATCATCATCTCCATCATCATTTTCATCATCATCAAACTCTTCATCATGACAATCAACATCATCACCATCATCATTTACCATCATAATCGTCATCACCAACAAAATCATCATCATCACCAAAATCATCATCACCATCACCTTCATCATCATCATCATCATAATCATCATCAACATCACCATCATCATCATCATCAACAACAACAACAATCACCACCACCATCATCATCACCATCATCATCATCTTCATCATCTTCAACAGCATCCTCATCATCATCACCATCATCATCATTATCATTATCATCATCGCCATTACCATCATCACATGATCATCATGATGATGATTATCATCATCAACATCACCATCATCATCATCATCATCATCATCATCATCATTATCGATCATCACCACCATCATCATCACCATCACAATCATCATTACCCTCATCACCACCTCCATCATCATCATCATTATCATTATCATCATGAACATCATTATAATTAGCATCATCACCATCAGCATTATCATCACCATCATCATCATCATCAACATTATCATACATTATCCTCCCACCCCCTTACATTGCCAGGGGGCTCTTGCTGGGGAAATTTGAATTTTCCACTGACCTCATTTTTTTGTTTGGTTTCCGATGCAGGGCATGGCTTTCACCGGGTCCAGCTGTTGGTCATGGCATCCGTGCTCCCATGCCACCATTTCGTGTGGATGCTGCCGCTCGGCTAGTACAACGTTCGAGTTTGATTGAAGAATAGCAAATATACACTGTGTTAGGTTTACTTAATAGTGTTTGGTTTAGAAACCTTGACAGGAGCCCAACAATTTGCGCTTGCAGTCAGAACGATTGAAGCGCCAGCACTTGGACAAGTACCGAGCCAAGAGACGCAGTCATCATATCTATGTTGCAGCAGCCATGGCAAGAAGCGCTTGCCATTGTGCAAGAGGCATTTGACGAAGCCACTTACGAAGAGTAATCATGCCCGGTTTCAAAATTTTGACTGGGACTTCCGAATGGAAGTTGTTTAGAAACAGTGATGCGAAGGGTGCACTGGACTGCACGGCTTTGTCATACCCTAACATGTTTTATGTCATTTGTTTTTAATCAGTGAAAACTGTTTCAAATCTTTATTCATCAGGATTGTTGTTTAGGACGGAACATGGCAGATCCATCACTCTTGAATCATACTGTTTGTCTCACACCAGCCAAAACCACCGAGCTAAAGGACATGAAAAAATCAAAGGGATCTATGTTCGACAGCACAGCCAACACAAATCACTGCTTCACAACTGAGGTCTGTTTTGCGTTGAAGGGGAGCTGGTTGTCAACACAAAATCATAGGGTTTAGCCTTGAAAACAAGTCTTCAATTTTTTGGGGATTGATAAATGTTGCAAAACCAACTCTAAAGCCCGATTTTGTGTTGAGCAGCAGCTCCCCTGCAACACAAAAATGGGGTTGAATAAAGCACTGCTTTTTCTGTAGTTTCATGTTTGGAAGGTGCATTCATTTGCAGAGATTGTGTCAACCAAAGATTCCCTTACATAACAATTTCTGACAAACATATTTGCCTTTCAATGCAGTTGATGAATGAGTAGTGCAGGGGTTCCACATTCAACAGAATGCTTTGTGTCAATAGGCGATGGGTTTTGACACAAAATCATGTTGAAAATTTGGGTGCGGCAGCGTAAGTTAAGGGTATGGATGCTTAGGAAACATCAACACTAATGAAAAAACAAAATTGGATTAAGTACAAAGTAAAGAGTCAGTTTGTGTCAAAAAGGGACGGTTTTTTACACAAAATCATGTTGAAAATTTGGGTGCGGCAGCGTAAGTTAGGGGTATGGATGCTTAGGAAACATCAACACTTATGAAAAAACAAAAGTGGACTAAGTACAAAGTAAAGAGTCAGTTTGTGTCAACAAGGGACGGTTTTTTACACAAAATCATGTTGAAAATCTGGGTGCGGCAGCGTAAGTTAGGGGTATGGATGCTTAGGAAACATCAACACTTGTGAAAAAACAAAAGTGGACTAAGTACAAGTAAAAAGTCAGTTTGTGTCAAAAAGGGACGGTTTTTTACACAAAATCATGTTGAAAATTTGGGTGCGGCAGCATAAGTTAGGGGTATGGATGCTTAGGAAACATCAACACTTATGAAAAAACAAAAGTGGACTAAGTACAAAGTAAAGAGTCAGTTTGTGTGAAAAAGGGACGGTTTTTTACACAAAATCATGCTGCAAATTTGGGCGCGGCAGCGAAAGTTAGGGCTCTAAATGTTCCGACACATCAGCAAGTATGAAAACATATATTCCATACAAATGAAGAATCAATTTGTGGCAAAAACTTTAGCTGCTGCAGAAAAAAGATATGTTGAAAATATGGATGTAGCAGCATCAGTGTAGCTTAAAGGGGCAAACTCACAGGTAAAATTTTCTCTGCTAAGTGGTTGATTCTTGGGTGTTCGGTGGGGAACAATCCCCCTGCAAAACCAATTTCTCAATTTTGTGACGAAACCTGCCGGGATTCAACACAAAATGTGCTGTTGTGTTTCTGAATTAACACAAAACTTGCTCCGTTTTACACAAAATGTGCGGTTGTGTTTCTGCCTTGACACAAAATGTTTTTGATTTTACACAAAATGTGCGGTTTTGTGTCTGAGTTGACACAAAATGTTTCTGCATTGACACAAAATGTTTTTCATTTTACACAAAATGTGCGGTTTTGTGTCTGAGTTGACACCAAATGTTTCTGCCTTGACACAAAATGTTCTTGATTTTACACAAAATGTGCTGTTTTGTGTCTGAGTTGACACAAAATGTTTCTGCCTTGACACAAAATGTTCTTGATTTTACACAAAATGTGTGGGATTGATCCACCTTGACACAAAATGGTTTTCGATTTACACAAAATGTTTTGGGATTTGCACAAATGTTCCAAATTGTTTGGTTTTTGAAACAAAACTACTTTTGTGGATTGCAGAAATACACATCTGCTTTCTGAAATTATACAAAGTGTTTTGTGAATTCGCGCAAAATGATGACTTTTTTCCTTTGACACAAATGTTCTTTGGAGTTACACAAAATCTCTGATTTGTTTTGCAGCACCGCAATGACTTCTCTGCATCTGTTCAAAAAGAATTTGCTCGGGTGCCAGATGATGATGCTTCGCGACGCACACTGGTCTTGATTTGCTTTTACGCAAACTTTTACGATTCGACGCAAGCTGTTTTTCTCGAGTGCTATTCGTTTGTTTTAGCGAAAACCAAAACCATTGACCAGCGTTTTTACTATAAAGTGGGTTCGGCATGAAACAAAGAAAATCAAAAGCCCATCGCCAAACATGTGGGCATGATTTGTTCTTGTTCCAAAACCAGTACGATTTGAGGAGCAAGATTTTTTCGATGATGTTGAATCTCGGATTTCGAAACACATTGTATATTGTAATTTTCAACACCGCAATGAATTTCTCCATTTACCCTTCCAGCTGTTACGGGGAAAACCCTATAGTACACCCAGCCTACCCTTACCATGGCAGGTGCCCATTGCAGTTGCTGCCGCGGAGTATGTTGCGATGCTTGTGGCAACAAATGGTGCGGGGCTAGCGTTTCAGGAACAAAATTTCACTCACATCTCAGCATTACTGTTGGCAGCAAGGATCACTCAATATTTCAAATCATTGTTTTTCAATCGCAAGCTTTTGTGATCAAGCTGTGGTTGGCAGCACCGTTGGCCCGTCATGGGGGTCAAACGGAGGTCTGCTGGATCTGAGTCTGCACCGAAAAAAAATTAAAAAAACAAAGGAGTTGGAGTTACCAGCAGTAGATGGCAAAAAACTTGACATGCCTCATGTCAAGATGTTCCAACGCTGGCTGTGCCTTTGATGCAGACTAGGCAATGCCAAATTTTGTTTAGTAAGGTGTCACGCAGCCAGAACTGCAAATTTGTGAGGTCTGGGATTTTGGATGTGCATGTCAGCTTTGACAGCTATCTGACCGAGATGTTCAGAAGCAAGGACTCCATAGACTTAGATTAAATTTGACTGAGCATTTTCTTTCACCTTCAAGCTGCAGGAAGACCTCCTGCGATTCCTGAAGTTTGTGGACACCGAGTTTCCAGAAGACCAGTCTGTGTTGGGCCCCGAGACCTGGCAGTTCCCATTTCTTCAATTCTTCTTTTCTCCTGTGAAGCCACTCAGGGCCTATGCGAGGATCAACGATTTCACCCGTCCTGGTGGAGTTTTTCTCCGGCCATGGATGCTGGTATATTCGCCCGAGTCAGGAGTCAAAGGACTTCTAGAACCAGACCCTTGCCCAGGTATTGAGTCCAGCGTTGAGTGCAAAGGTGTTGAGTCCAAAGGATGGATTTCTTTTTTTGCAACTAGCTTCATTTTGTCACATGATGAGTGAACAAGGACACCCACTTGCAGATCTGCCAGCTTGTGCTGAGTCACGGGCCACTTGTCAAGTATTGTATTCCTTGTAGGAGGGATCGATGTGCATGTGATTTTTCTTCTAAGGTTCCAGAGCGACCCCAACCAGGGGGGCGTTGAGAAGCTGTCAGTGAGCTCAATGCGTCCAGACATGGGAATGAAGCCCCCCCACAAGATAGCAGCCACAGAAATCAATCCGCAGTATGATGGGTATCTCGATGCCGTGGGAGCCTTCATGGTGAAGGGCTGGACGCGCAGTTTCTGCGCGATGACTCTCATGTTGTGCGCATGGCAGTGCGACGAGTTTCGTGAGGTGCGGGCCTAAACTCAACCTGCCTCTTATGTCGACA
Source organism: Symbiodinium sp. clade C Y103 (assembly GCA_003297045.1). Lineage (NCBI taxonomy): Eukaryota > Dinophyceae > Suessiales > Symbiodiniaceae > Cladocopium > Cladocopium sp. clade C. The sequence continues at coordinate 915,506 of BGPT01000059.1, forward strand.
TGCGTATGTGGCATTTAATTTTGATTCATTTTTTCATTGACAGGAGTGGCCCGCTGAGCTGAAAAGGAGCATCGGGTTTTTGTTGGTTTCAGGTTCACGTTTGGCCTTGGCAGCTTTTTGTGCCAGGAGCCTTTGCACTATCCATGGGGCAGTCAACGTCATTCCCGGCGTTGATGATGTGTCTCAAATAGTACTTCAAAACAGAGGTCAGATTCAGATGATATTCTTTAGCTTCGTGGCTTTCCGTATTCTTTAGTAGTTTGTTTTCAGATGTCAGCTTCGAGCCAGGCATCACAATGGGTAGTATCAGGCGCAAACCTCACGCGCTGAACTTGCTTCATCAGATGAAGCTCCTCCACCAAATGAAGCGCGAAGACGCTGGAGGTTTTGAGGCAGGCTTTGTGTGATTTTGTTGGACTTAGAGCTGATCTCTGCTTTGAAAATCAGTTCACGAAAAACACCTAACAGCCAATGCATTGGAGGCTTGGTCAAAGGCCAGTGATGTGGCCGAAGCCTATGCCATAGGAAAACTGGAATCTGCAGCTGCAATCAACCTTTTCAAAGAGGTGGACACTCCGGTCATTGACCACCTTTCCATGATGATCAAGTAGCCAAGCTAAATATGAACTCAACTATTCTCCAACTTCTTTTTGTTCGATTTGAATTCATCCCAGTGTTTTAGATGTTTGAGGAAGCACACGATGGCGAAGTATGTGTTGCACGATGCGATCGCTGAAGGCTGCTTCAATCGTTCATGGTGCAGCGCAGGTGGACCAATGTCCGGATGGGCCAGGGAGTTGACAAATTCACCAAACATCCTGGCACTGTTGTGCCAACGCATGCAGAGCGACTATGAGTCGGTCAGGGAGAAAACCAGGAAGGCATACAACTTTGCCTCTGTTGAGCCTTGTTTCAACAAAAAATCATTTCCATCGTTTCTTCTGTGAGCTTTTCACAGTGTTCGCCCGAGCTCGAAATAATTTAGCCATCTCAGGAGCAGCTTCAGAGGCGATGCGGAGCATTCCAAGCTTGCCTCGAGGCTTTCAGGTCCAAGTATCCGACAGCGTTCACAGCTGCAGAGGAACCCAACATCAACAAAGCGCCACTGGCCTTCAGGAGATGACTGCTGATGTCATTGAAGTTTGATTTTTAGGGCATTTGCCGAGCCTAGGTTCCTGCTTCGTCATGCCGACCCAGAGTTGCAGAACATGTTGGAGCAAACAGTTCCGCCTGTTGATTTGAGCTTGATAGCGATTTTCAGAAGTCCTATTGCCAAGTACCAGAAACAGGCTAGGTCCCGATATTTTGCTAAGCCACAGTCAGTCAGTGCCATTCGGTTTTCCATGAACTAGAGCTGCACTATGTCCAGGTGGACGACCAGCGCTGTAAAGCAGCAGATGAGCTGCTTGACTTTCCATCTCCACATGTGCTTGCTTCAATTTGATTTCACTACTGAATGATACCGTAATCTTTTCTGAGGTTGGCCGAGAAGATGGCCAGCGCAACTTTCCAGCAGGTTCAAGCCAAACTGGACACGGATCTTGAGACCATGTCTGCCTATGTTGCCGCTGTCAAAGATTTTGGGGATCGCCAGGCCAGGCTGGTTACCCTAGCAAATTCTTGTTGTTTGGTTAGAACAGGCTCGGTCTTGCCGACCCCCTTTCGCATTGGATTGTGCCGATGCAGGGTGCAATGGACATCCGCTATCTCCAAAACCGCTATGAGAAGGGGAAGCTGTGGGTGCAGGAGTACATGAACAAGAACCAGATCTACATCCCCGCAACCTTGAGCAACGCCCAAGCGGAAATCTTGACACACCAGAGAGCAACCCTCGATGTGGGAGTGCCGGCCATGTAACCTGGCACGAGGATTCACTTTCTTAGCATTGCATTTTTTTGGCCAGGTTTGGGCTGCATGATGCTGAGGTATACGATCCTCATCATGGATATCTCCTGCTGGCCATCCCGTACCTTAAGCTGCAACTTGCGGACGGACAAGTTTACTGTACCTTGAGTGTAAGGTTTTGCTGTCACGGGCAAGTTCAAGTCGTCATCCGCTTTTCTCTTTAAGTTAAGGTGCTTTGGACATTGATGAAGCGACGGACGTGGCCAAGTCCATGACCAACGGCGATTCCAAGTGCATTTTGTTCAGCCTCTTTCCGCAACAGCATCAGGCAATTGCGAAAGAGACAGTGACCCACAACAGGCGGTCCTTGGAGGACAAACTCTCTGGGCCATTCAGCTGTACTAGCTCTCTGCCCATCAAATGTCAGAGTATTCCTTTTCCCAACAGAGCAGCCAATTTTCTTTTTGTCAAAACTTGCTCTAGTTTCAAATCGATGCTGAGGGCAATGGAAATGAATGAAGTCTCAGTGACCTACGCAGATAGTGGTCATGCTGGCGATAGGAGGAAGCGAAGCCAGATGGGTTGCTTGAATGATTTTGATTTAAGTACTCATAGCTGCCACACTCCTTCCTTAGTGAAATCGTGTGGCATTCCTCGTTGCCTTCTTTCCTATTTGCATTTTCCACTCCGCTATTTGTCAGGTGTGTATTGCGTGAGCAACATTCACAAGAACCACGGCTTTGCAAAGTCGAAGATCACGTATGGCACACTGGGGCCTGTTTCGAGAGCCAGAGTCTCTGACCTTTGGAGCGATGACCCAGACCGCCCACCATCACCTGCCCAACGGGCAACTTGATGCGAGTAACTCTATGTGGGGACCATTCCTTTAAGGATTTGTTACCCAAACAGTGTGTCCACACCTTTGATCACCATCTGGCTGCTCCATCTAGTGCTAGCTGCTTCATCTTACTTGTCAATTCCAAGTGCTTTTCGACTGCGCAGGCTCGCGCCAAGTTTGCACCCTGTCCTTGCCCACGGCATTTTGTGGCAAAGTCAAAAGTCCATTTCAGTGGCCCTTGGCAAAATGTCCATGTGCATTTCCACTGCGCAGGCTCGTGCAAAGTCAAAGTCTATGTCGCGATCCTGGTCCGCAGCGTTTTCTGCATAAATACCTGCACAAAGTGGCTCTTGGCAAATGCCAATTTGCATGTCAACTGCGCAGGCTTGCGCAAAGTCTGCGTCGCGATCCCACGGCATTTGACCTGTAAATTCGCGCATGAAGCTTTGGTAAATGTGCATGTCAACTGCGCGCACTCAGGCAAAGTCTGCGTTGTGTTCCTGGTCTGTGGCATTTTACCTCTAAATTCTCGCATAAGGTGGCTCTTCTGACATGTCCATGTGCATTTGGACTGCGCAGACTAGCACAAAGTGTGGGTCCCGGTCCTTGGATCAGTCATCCTTCTCAACAGCATCATGGTCAATATCGAATCATTATCTTCCTCCTCAACATCATTATCTTCCATCCCCTTGGCCTCGCCATCCCCAACATCATCATCTTCCACAACATTACCATTCCTTGTTTACCACGCTCCTCAGCATTATCATCATCAACATCATCATGTACTTCTTAACATCATCATCCTCCACCTTCTCATACTCCACTTCATCTTCTGCATTGTCATCCTCAGTGTCGTCTTGCTCAACATCATTGTCCTCCACCTCACCATCCTCAACATCACAACATCAACATTATTATCATTATCATTATCCTCAACATCATGATGATGATGATGATCATCATCATCATCACTCGCAACATTCTCATCTCCATCAATCATCATCATCATCATCACCATCATCATCATGATCATCAACATCATCATGATCGTCATCACCATCACCATCATCATGATCATCATCAGCCTCCTCAACATAAACTTTCATGAGCCTCCCACTTCCTCACACTGTTTGGGGTCTCTAGATGGGATAATTTTTGAAGCACATTTTGCATCCACCATTTGCCACCAATTGCAGGTACAACAGCGAGGACCGCTGGGTTGCTCTCAGTTGCTGGCTGGCATGATGGATGGAGTCGAAGCCCCTGACAATTCGATTGTTTGGGTGGTGGACCTTGTCCCGAACAGGCATGGCTGGTCACTCTCTGGGTTATTATTTGTTTCTGATATGTCTTGAAAGGAAGTGAGTAGCTTCTGAACCATTCATAGCTAAGTCTTTGCGCAATCACGTTTTTTGGCGCAGGTTCATGGAATGGTCCCGTGCCGTTTGGCTTCTCCAGCAGAAACGCCTGGCTGCCACTGACAACCAGGGTCTGAATTGGAAGTTCCTGTCGTTCTGGAATCCGGAGGAGAGCAGCAAGTCATGTGAAGAGGCGAAGGAATGGATGGCAGGCACCATATTGACAGTGCTGTCCTCAGGACCTTCGAGTATCAGCGCTGCAGTTTCCATGGACAGGATTAGAAACTCTGCTGTTTGTCCAGAAACAGATTTATTTTTTCTTCAGGAATACTGGGACAGCTCGGCAGAAGCTGGGCCGAAGAGACGACCTGCTGAACGTTTTCAGGCAGAAATCCCATCTCTGGAGGTGCTCACTTTCAATGGATCAGCCGTGAAGTCACTGAGCTTGCTTACTTGCTTTTTCACAAGTACAAATTATAAATCTTAATGCAGCAGCTTGCACTCCTGGACGTCCATTTCGTTTGAAATTATTTTGTTCAATCCATTCAAGGTTTCCGAACACTGTGGAAGAGTCTTTGGGCCCCAAAGCCGAAGCGCTGCAGAAGAAGGTCAAAGCCTTCAACGAGAAGAACCAGGCTGTGCTGAACGTTTCAGGTGCCACTGCTGGGAACCAAAACCAGGCACAAGGTGCCGGTGCTCAGGGAACTCAGCGCAGCGCAAGCCGGACCGCCTGCAATCCTGTTTTTGTGCCGCCTGATGCTCCCGTTGACTACTTGCGATCTGTGGAGCCAGCCACCACCTCCCCTTTGCATGAGTTCGAGAATCAAGAGTTCCTTTACTATAATATGCATGTATGTATATGTATATATATATATATATTCTATTTATATTTATATCATGTCGATTATTCTGTAGACACGTATGAATTTCATTTACAAGATCTACTTTGTGCATATCATATATATCCATAAACGCTATATTATTCGGGTTTAAAGCTGGTAGGCTCAGTGCCTGTTCCAAGGTGTTCGTTTTCACCTGAGGGTTTCTCAGCTTTTGCAGGTTGATGTGCAGTTGCAAGGCGACCAGCAACGCAAAGTTGAAAGTTGCCATCATCAAGGACACATGTGAGGTCTGGTTGGTGAATGAGTCACCTGATGCCCAGCTGGAAGTAGCAGCCGGGGAGCTGTTCGGCTTCAATGTTGGGAGCTTCACGGAGAGATCTGTAGGTGGGTGACTAAATCTTGTTTGATATTCGCAGCAACTTTAGCATCCTGAATACATGCAGTCCGCGTGTCAGATTCAGACATGATTCCACCAGACTGGAGGTGCTGCCAGGAGCCAGCTGAACACTTGCATCCCGTTTCTCATTGCCACGGACCTGGACTTGATGGTCCATGTGCGCCCTGGAGAGGAGAAAAGACTGAGGTGCCTGGCGCAGCTTTGTGCCCATACAACTCAGAACACCGCCGTCACTGAGCTGTCTTTGCTTGACCATGATATCAGCCAAAAGACCCAGGACCTGCCCAGGATCAAGTTCCTGCTTTGGGTGTAGTTCGGTTTATGTTTGGGGATTGTTCTCTGACTATACTTTGGACTAATGATGCTTACTAAGACCTGTGCGGTTCTGCATGGCTTAGCATGGGTGTTCGATTTTAAGGCTGAGCTTGTAACCTGCAAAGTTCCTGGTCATTAAGAGCATTCTTTACTTCTAACAGAGGTGCCATGCCCCTCGTCCCGGATCGGTCATTTTCAAAGATTTCTCGCCAGGACGGGAATGCCATTGCTTTCCGCTACACAGTCTCCCCTCGGGCCATGATCAACACCTTCGAGCCGCGCAGCTTGGGGAGTGAGGACACCCGTGACATGCGAAGCTCGATGATGGGTGCGGCGTGCGCTGGCAAGTTCAAGATGCTGCCGAAGTCCCAAACTTGTGGGATAGTTTGGGAAGTTCCCTGGCTTGATTGACAACGCAAGGAAGTAGAAACCAAGTGGTAAACACAACTTAGCTTTGATGGTCCTTCCTGGTTGCAAGGTGACGATTTCGACAGGCCTGCCCAGCACGATCAATGCAGTGAAGCCCAAGTTTTGGATCACGTGTCAGATGGTGATCCCTCCGTCCACGGCTGTGAAGCTTGAGTGAGGCCACTATTTTTGTCTCAAGTGGAACATGTGAGAGCAGCCACGTCTTATACCATTTATAGTTTCTCCAGCAAAGCATCTCATGCCAGGGGTCTCTCAGTCAGTCCAGCATCCTCTGCCAGACACGTCACAGATCCACGAGATGAAAAGCGTTTGATTTCTGCAGTCTCAGGTTGAACTTGCTTTGATCGCTAGCAATAACTTAATTGTGAGTGATTTCTAGGCTGCTGTTTCCACACCACAGGGGGGCCAGGCACTTAGGGTCATTCGTCATGTCACTTGTTGTGTGTGATGAGGAACTGTGTCCAAACCTGAGCTTAGTAGATGTTCCCTTGTTTTGGGCGTGCTGCGGACTGGCAGTCACGAGTGGGAACGGTAGCCATGCCGTTACCATCCGTTGATGAGCTGTCAGACCGTGAAAATGATGATGGTGAAAGACCTAGCAAAGCACCAGCCACAGGACAGGGTTCAGGGCCAAGCAACTCGCCTGGCACGACGCCTTCAAAGGCAACGCCCAAAGTGAAGAGCGCAGGAAAAGCAAAGGCTAAGGCTAAGGTGAAAAGTGTCAAAAAGGAAGAAAGCAAAGAAAGTACCCCAAAGGCCGAGAAGACCGCAGGTTTAAAAGCGAAAGAGAAAGCAAAGCCTAAGGCAAAGGCAAAGAGTAAGGCCAAAGACAAGAAAGATAAAGTTGAAGCTACTGGGTCCGCGAAGTCTAAGGCTGCGAAGCCTAAGGCTCATAGAGTGGCCGTGTTTGCCACTCACTGTGAATTGAAATGTCAGTCTACTACTAATTGTTCCCCACCAGTCATTAGTCCTTAGTAGCCAGCAGGCTTTGAAGAAGCCAGCCGCTGCTGCAGAAATCCCCATGGAACATGACGGGGATGCACCCCAGCCTGCAAAGATTAAAGCTTTCAAGTACATTTACAACAAGCAAGGAGGAAAGTGGGGTATCAAGGTGAATGGAAAAGAGCAGTGCACAGCGGGGCGCTTAGTGTGTCACGTTTTCATTTGCTTTGGGGCCCATCCACTGACTGAAGGTGAAGCCCCGTGAGGGGCTCACACCGGAAAAGTTGCAGGAGATCGCTGCCAGAACCTTATTTCAGACAGTGCAATCATGACCGGCCTGGTTCTTTAATCGGGCTGCTGGTTACTTGAGGAGGCTGCCCGCCAAGAGTTCGAAAAAGGAAAGTCAACACCTGATGTGAAAGCCCTGATTGTTGGGCACCCAGGTTTTCTCCTGCATTTTCTATCGTGTTTCTTTTGAAACTTGTCCTCAGGAAGTCATGCTGACCAGTGCGCAAGCAGCAGCGAAAGCTGCTGAGCGCGTTGAACCTGGTGCAAGTGATGCAAAACATGGTGCAGGTGATGACAACCATGATGCGCAGGACCAGGACCAGGACGCTGGAGACGGAGAGGAGCAGGGAGAGGAAGAGGAGCCTGAGGAAGACGGCGAAGCCCAAAACGTAGATTAGTCGAGAGTTGTGATGAGAAATCTAGATGGTAGCTGTACTGTTGCCAATGAGTTGCTTGGACCTAGCACAAGACAACCGCCTGACCGAAGGCCCAGGTTGAGGGAGGAAAATTAGTTGCCAGTTTGCGTCAATTTGCCGGTTGCTGCCAAGCTTGACCAGCCAGTCAGTTGCGGCAACTTCAACTTGAACTGTCAACTCAGTTGATCAGCCAGCAATTTTCACCTTGCTTTTCGTCCCTGGCTGACAGGTAGGTTTGTTTACTAGGTCTAGGTGTCACAGGCAGACAGTCTACTAGTGACCATGCCGAAGAAGCTGAAACCACGAAAGCCAGGCCCGGGTCAGTCTCAATCAGCTCCTGGGTGATTTTATCATCATTGCCTTGGAAGGTGCGAAGTTCACGACGTCCAAGTATACATGCGAGCCTTTTGCCTTGGAGGACTTTTTAGGGTCTAGTTTGCTGCCCTCCATCTGGCTCAAGTTGATTCCCCCAGTGTTTGCTGGAGGAATGCGAGAAAAAGGGTTACTTCGAAGATCCAGACTTGCTTTGCATCACCTACTTTCATGGCGTTGAAGGCTTGCAATAGTCAGTTAGTTTCAGACCAGCATGTAGCTCTGTCAGTCTTAGTTGTTATTCTGGCGAGGCCACTTGAAACTGAAGGGATTTGAAGGACCGTTGCTGGTGTTTTACGGCCAGCCTGACCCACTCACTGAGAAAGATAAATTGACTGAGAAGATCTTGTTCCTTGGAACAAGATGACTGTTCCTTGCAGCTTATTCTTGAAGCAATTCGCATTGAACTGAGGCTGTCCTTTCGAAATTGCGCGGTGTGGCCTGATGATGCAGATGGTTCGGGATGCGGCCATCCGGGCAGACTAGCGCAGTGTGTTGGCCAGACATGGAGCGTAGTCTCTCAGAGCTTCGCTGTTGTCCCTGACAAGGATGTGTCCCTGATGGATGAGATGCGACCGCACCACTTTCTTTCCGACTTCATGGGAAGGCCTGTGGTGAAAATCAACAAGCAGAAGTTCATCGCAATTTCTGAGCGTATTTCATGCGTTCCCAACAACAGTTCTTGGCAGCAAGGGGTTCCAAATTCAAGTTGAAACAAGTCAGCAAGTTGAAACAAGTCAGATGAGTCAACGGTTGTCAGTGCTTTCATCCAATCATTGGAGACAATTTCTTTGCATCTAAGGCTTTGTCAAGATCGACACACTTGACCAGTTGCCCGAGCTACTTAGCTCGTTTGATGGCCCATCACCTTCTAAGCCTGGTTCCTCTGGTGATTGAATGACGTGCGCCGAGAACTGTTTAAAAGATGATGTTGAGAAGATCTCTTGGCCCCGTGAACATATCACAGGGGTCGCTCTGAGATGTTTTGATGAGAAGTAGATTTCTTGGCCCGGTGAGCACATCACAATTTTGGGGCCGCTGAAATGACATGATGGCATCCAAGGGATGACCAAGCTTGTTCGGACGTCGCTGAAAAATGCGCAGTTGAAGGTACAAGTGCTTTGCGCTGTACCTGTTTTGTTGCCTGAGCAGTTTTGATTTGAGAAGGGGTGAAGTTTCAAGAGCACGCTTTTTTTGGTATGATGTCGTTTGCAAATTTTCCCTCGCTTTTTCCTTTGCTTATAAATATGTATAAATGTATTTATATATATTTGCTTTTACATAAATAAATATATATAATATATATATATATATATGGAATATTTATATAATGGACGTGATATATGATATAACATCAAGAGAAGTACTGTGCCTGCCACACTAAACCGGCTCAAGAGAAGTACTGTGCAAATTAAACCGGCTCAAGAGAAGTATTGTGCCTGCCAACCGGCTCAAGAGAAGTACTGTGCCTGCCACACTAAGTAACATGCCTGCCAACGAAACAGCCAACCCGAAAGTCGTTGGATCACGATGTGCCATCCATGGGTGTGCAGCAGCGCACATCAGAGCCGCGTCACCATCATCACCATCATCATCATCATCATCGTCATCATCATCATCGTCATCATCATCATCATCGTCATCATCATCATCGTCATCACCATCCTCCTCCCCATCAGCCCCATCATCATGAGATGCGGCCCTGTGCTCGATGGAGCTCATCAGCTATTGGCCCAGTGGAGCTCAATAGCCCCCAATCAATGGGCTAATTTTGACAACCCTGGATGCAAGTTGCAACCCCGAATAGCAGGAAAAAATCTTTTTGACTGTTCATGACAACATCCCCTACGTCAATCTTGGTACAGATGAATGTGATCCACATCATGATGATGAAGCTTCTCGTATTCATTCCCTACTGACTAAGAAGTTTACTGTTGGTGAGAACCATCGAGTGGTGTACATTGATAGTAGTAGTGGGGATGAGCTTNTTCTCGTATTCATTCCCTACTGACTAAGAAGTTTACTGTTGGTGAGAACCATCGAGTGGTGTACATTGATAGTAGTAGTGGGGATGAGCTTGATTCGAATATGATGGGAAAGCATTCAATGTCAAAGACCAAGAAGATGAAGAAGAAGAAGACTCGCAAGAGTAAGAGTGCTGCTGGAGAGCGCCCTGAGAAGATCTGGGATGATGAGAGCTCTGACGAGCCAGTAGATGGTGATGATGGGAATGGTGCAGATGATGTTCCTGAAGTTCCTGACGACGATGTTGAGGTTGACGATCGAGACGATGGTGAACAGGATGGTGACACCATCGAGGTGGATGTGGTCGATGGAGATACCCGACTTGCAAAACGTGGGACATTGAAGGTCGAGGCCAAGTCCATCGAACACAAGTTGACCCATAGATTCAAGAACCCCTATTGTGATTCATGTGTTCGGGCTAAAATGAAACATTTCAAGACTCATCGTGGTGCTTTCAAGAGGAATTTGAAGAAATTTGGTGACCTTATCACATTTGACTCTGTTGATTCGACCAAAACTATTGACGATGGGATTACGCTTGAGAAAGAAGTCCTAGTGGTTCGTGATCGATTCACTGGAATCATTGCGTNNTGTGGTAAGAGCCATCAAGAGATTCATTGGTTTGCGGAAATGTAGACAAGCCTATTCAGATGGAGATCCAGCATTCATCAAGGCCATGGAAGAGTTGAAAATACCTCATGACTTATCTATTCCTGGTAGACCCATGAACAATGCCATTGCTGAACGCAATAACCAGTTCATCGTTACTGCCACTGCTACATGTTTGTTGGAAGCTGGATTGCCTCCTTGCTTCTGGCGAACTGCCATTGAGTGTGTATGTCATCTT
>BGPT01000060.1:0-11439 GCA_003297045.1 Symbiodinium sp. clade C Y103
CTCCTATAGGCAAAACTTGTGTTTCGATCCTATAGTCTTAAGCTTCTCTTCTTTTGGAAACTTCCGCCACCCGCCTCGTGCGGGTTTTACTTGTATGCACAATATTTATATATATATATATATATGTATATATATATAATAATAATATATTGGCTCAGACCAAAATTCATTCCCTTCATCGACGCACCTGCCCCCCCGGGGGCAGGTCGTGGTTTTGGTCCGCCAAGGATCTGCTGTTGAAATGCGACGGATTTGGCCACACCGGCACCATTGATGTGGCAAAGAATACATATAGATTGTCTTAGAATAATTCAGAACACTTTTTGCACTTTTCGCTGGTGAATCATGATTCAAACGGAATTTCATGACCATGTTCAATTCCCCCGAAGGTGGAGAAACCTGCGTTTTTGTTCAGTTCGATGTTGTGAACAGCACACATCCCCGGCCCACAACTTCCGCCGAGACTCAAGATCATGTCCAGTATGAGCTATCAAGACAGTTGACCATGCCACACAGCAAGCGCCAAGTGCAAACGTCCAGTACCAGAAATCCATTCGGAGAACTAGTCCTTGCGGCGCATGCGACTTGGGATATTAAATGGCCAAAATGAGTGTGTGCGATATGCAATGCGGTTTCAACCAAAACAGCTGTAAATATCAGCAGTAACATCTCCAAAAATGACTCAAATGTACTGGATCATCTGAATGGAAGAATTACTCATTCTGGGTCCTTGCGCACGAAACGGGGATGCTTCGACAGGATGGCTTTCCTCACTGGTAATCCTAGTTTGAATCAGCTGGCTCCACCGTTGCTAGAAACGCCACTCAGTTTGGATGGTGTTCTACCATGTTCTACCTAGCTGCTAGCTGTTTGAGAGATTGAACTTGCTCAAATCCTGATCCCGACTCTCTTCCCTTTTGATATTTCATACTCCTTTCCAACCCACGCCATAAAGCCCAACGTCCTGCAAAATTCAACAGGTTAAATCCAATCGCTCGGAGAAATACCAGGTGGGTGACCGTAAAAATCGACGCCTGACAGCTTTCCAATCGTGAACAGGATAGCACCGACGTCATATTTATCATTGGACACGGCATTCCTACATTGAGCCCCCTAACAAAAATACCGAATCGCCGTATGATACACACAGGATCCTGAATCGGATCATCGAATCAGAACAGCAGTCCTTGTGAACGAGTATGGCATTGTTTAAGTTCTTGTACTACAAGGAACCCTGTCATATATATTATGTATATAGCAATCCCTTTGAAGGAGGGTGATGTTTATGTAAGAAAGTGCAGTATGACTCCATGGAATTGTTACTTGAACAAACATAGTATTCCTTGCAGAAAGCTGAGCATTATTTTGAAAGTGTATTCTTCAATCAACAGTTGCACTTTAAGAGACCCTGGTATTCCTTGAGGACAGTGCGACATGGCTTTAAGCAAGTTCTCTATAAAACAATCAATATATGTTTATTCTTTTGAAAAGAAGGTGGCACTCCTTGCCAAAAAATAAACACAGCATCCAGAAAATGCAAAATCAGGCCCCTTTAGAAAATACAAAATCATGCTTTTCCACCAGAAAACCCCGGAAAAAACCTCGAGAAAACAGAGAAAAAAAGACTCTTGCCTGGGCTTCCCCCCCATTCCAAAGAGTCTCGAATTCTGTTTTGGTGTTTCCTAGGGTCTTGTGTTTTTTGGGTATCACTCTATTCCAAAGTGTAGAATGAGCCTGGGAGTGCAGTAAAACCTTTCAAAGTACCATCTTGAATCATGTGGAGTGCAGTACAAGCCTTAAAAGACTATCTTAAACCATGTGAAAACTGCACTCCCAGGAGGTACCGTTCTGATTTTTTTTGCATATTGCCTGTGCAGTGATCCAACATCCAGTGCCTGGGAGCATCCGATTGTGGCATATTCAGCTAGACACTTACTGTACCTCAATACTTTACCCAAATAGAAGTCAAGAAACATGGAGGGAAGAGCTAGACACCAAGCAAAAATTAAGCAAACCGTCTGACAGATCCGTTTCCAAGTATTGCTCAAAGATGGGTACCCTTCGCCCCAAAAACATGCGTGTGACTCTGTAGTTACACACATCCGTCGAGTTCAAGAAAAATCGGATTAGCAAATCAATGGCCCACAACGTTGATCTGGCTGGCTGTGGTATCACAGGTCTATAATATTGTATCATATGCATATATAAGTGTAATTTTGCACACATAGCATACATGATTGTATATGCACGATTGTTCATGCTGTGTATATATATATATATATATGATGTAGATACATAATTTCAATTCAATGTATATTGTTAAGATTTGCTAAGCTTGCAATTCCGCGGCTGCTGTTGTGCATATCCCAGCCGCCAGATCAGTGGTTCCTTCCCAACTTGAATATCTTCAGAAGTTATCAAGAACCAAGCTACTCCAGCTACCCACAACTCCCAACAACGACCACAACTACCACAACCAAAACGCCGCCTCGATCAGAAAGGCAATCAAATTCCCAAGAAGCGCGTCTTCAAGTTGCATGTCCTGTGGACTTCCGGACATGCCAATTGTAAATTCATCTGTTCGATGAATGAATAATTGAGGTGTTTGTTATCAAGTTAACCAACAAGGAGACAATGAACAACAGCTGTAATCAGTGATAAGCATTGCTCAAGTTGTCTGAATCAGTCGAAGCTATTACTCACCTTCCGCCGTTTTTGTATAAATCGTGACTGGGGCGGGTTCAATGCGAGGGCAACTAGGTTCTAGGGCAATATGGGGGTTTCCACATAAATGGATCCCCAAGGTGGATGCTTTATAATGGAAACTCCTATTAAAATGGAGGATTTGGGGGTACCCCCAGGGATTGGAAACCTCCATATGTTTAGATGCTGATGCTTCTCACAATCGATTTCCAAATCCTCTGTACAAGGACGAGGACGCACCAGATGCGCCAGATGTGTCACCTCGCCCAGGGTCTCCTTGAAAATATAAAAGTATTGCCGGTTATGCCCAAGCCCAGGGGCGTGAAGCAAGGATGACACCTAGGATTCCAGAGAGCGGTATCCAAGTAGCTGGAGGGATGAAGGAATATGCACAAGTGTACGAAATATTTTGTGACATTTGCCAATTTTCCGCCGTATTTGGAGAGTCTAGTAGAATTCTGGGCTTCACGGCTGCGAAGTCTTATGACACTTCTCATCCTAGCTGGTAGAATCAGCAAACCATGTGCATGATTGAGAAGGATTACAGCTGAGCCCGTCCGTAAGGTCAAACAACAACAAAGAGAAAGGTCACAGGAGTTTTTTTGGGATTAATGCCACATGTGCATGACCAGTGTCGAAGCCCAATTGATCTTTAGACTGGCAACCTGACTGTGGCTGGGATGAACTGCCTCTTCCTAAAATGTCAACCAATTAGGATCATTGCCTCTAGGCCGCAAAACCAGAATCACTTAAAGTCTAACAAAAACCCATCAATTTGTTCCTCGTTTTCTCGCCCACCAAACGGCCACACTCGGCAACGACTGAGGAACAATGATGTAGATCAATGGCACAAGCACTTCGCAAATCTCGAGCATGGTGAAGAGTACCAAGAATCGAGCAAAATTGTCCAAGAGCCGTGCGTCAGAAACCTACCAGGTCCCGAGCTTTTTGACCCAGCAAGCCAAACTTGTCGTAGCTCCAAAAGAGCTTGGATATCTGTCTATATACATATATGATAGGTAGATATAATAATAGTTATCTACCTTAGACATTGAAATCTGTTCTTATTGACCTTATTGTTTTTGTTGACGATTTCACCTCTTGAATCATCATTTTCAGTGATCAAGCAATGAGTTTTCAGCGAAGCTTTGGGCTGGAGCCATTGGGATGATTCCCCGAAACAAGAAAAAGCCATTCCAGTGAGGTCATTCTGCTTGGGTTTCTCTGAAAATAGGGTAGTAGCATGTAGGCGTGCCCTAAATTTGATGATTCATCATCATTTTCCCATCATTCTAAGCCATTTGGGAAGTATACGGTATACCCCATTTCAGATACAACCAATTCATCCAGCTCAAATTAGCAAAAAGGTTTGTTGCTGGCTTTCGGCCTCTGGCTGACACGCCGCGACACGCTGGTAAACTGTCCCCAATGATGTGACAAAACCAGCAAGAATGCTAGGGACACATCCAAAAGAAGCAGACATAATATGATATATATGGCTATAAGTCACAACCCTGGTACCTAGTGAACATCAAAATCTCTGGTAAATGGATGTTCATCCCACTAAAATGGATAATAACAGGTTTTGACCCACCCCCATATACATAAATACATAAATAAGTAGAGTAACTCTTGAGTATAGAGTATCACACTTTTATGATAATTCTACGTGTCATCATTGCAAACATTGTGTACATCGAATGAGTATAGTACCACGGCGACCCGGCGACGGCCTTGATCGTTGCATGCTGAAGACTTTCCTCAAGACACTGGATGACGGACTTGGCCAAAGGGATCTACTGGCTGTGCATAGCCATGTTCTTAACAATTTCAACCGATTGATAAACCACTGGCTTGTTTAATAGATGGGGTACCATTCTAGCAGCCAATGATCATTGTTTTATCAACCAAATTTTTTAAACCAGGGTTGCCATTACAACATTTGAAACAAGCATATGATCAAACATCATCAAACCACTAAGTAGAGTGAACAATCAATCAACAAGCTACAGGTTCCAGATTTTTCAGGATGGTAGACTTCCATGACGCTCAACTTCCTCATGTGAAACGGGTAAGGCAACTGAGGAGCCGCTGTCAGCATGCTTAATGGGACAGTCATGCTTGGACATCATCTTTTCAGTGCGAGCATGAACGAGAGAAGAAAACCCGAAGCGCGCACATTTTCTGGCACCAGAAGTCTGAAGCTCCTTCCTTTTTCAGTTTTCACTTCAAGAAAGTCACTAATGTGGGCAAAACAATAATCAACTGTAAGAAACAACCCATTTGGGCATGGTTTATACCACCTATTTCTGGTGGAATTGGGGATGGTGAAGCCGGTTGCCTAGCAGCCAATCATCGTCCAAGATTCGCGTGTGTGCCACTTAAATTCCTCCAAGATGAGTCGCAATCGTTCAACTCGGCGCGTGTCGAAACTCAAAGTGCCATGATCAAGTTAGATTTTTTTTGGGGTTCAAGTGAGTAGGAGTAGGAGTGAGTAGGAGTGAGTAGGAGTGAGGCACACCTTTGTTAAAATCTAGAGACCCTTACCTGGCAGGTGGGGAACAACTCCTTTCAAAGGTCAACAAAAAGCTATGGTTGATTTTGATGTGTTCAATCATCTCAACCTTCATAATGATTGCTAGAGTTGGAGGCCTAAGCTAACTTTGATTTCTGGGAAGCCCCTCTAGGTGAGATCTACCGCGACAAGACAGTTGTCACTCCTAAAATGCGAAAGAAACCAAACAAACAAAACCAAAAACAACTGCGAAACGGCCTGAAACAAGCATGCACATTTTCATCATGAATTATAAGTGCTCTCAGAGTGGGGTGCCGCAATTTTCACCAATCACTCAATGTTTTCATGCTTTCCTGAATTGCCTGGGAAACTTCCCTAGTACTTGTCGTTGTGGTGTATACTTTGAGGAGTACTACGGGTATTTTTCGGAGGGTCAACTTTATTCAAAGGTACAGATCTGAGCATATTCTGAGAAATTCTGAGGCGTGATTGATCCACTTCAAGTAATCTAGGAATCGTTCCATGACTGTCTCAGCTTTCTATGACTGTCTCAGGTCATTTTGTGTCGTCCTCCCGACCCCTTGGAACAGCCATCCCAGCGACGGGTTTCGAGAGCAGAGCGGTACATTTCTTGGACGGTGGACATGTCAGGGATGAAGTCAAGACATTGCTGGCAATACTTCCTAGTCAAAGCCCAGTCACCAGAGGCGCCAAGCAAAAAAAAAATATTGGTCCTGTGAAAATGTGAGATGTACCGTGAGAAACCATCTGTTTATAATCAACTAGTATGAGTACTTCTACAATTTTCTTGGGGCATTTGGAGTGTCTAGTTACAGGTTTTAAAGATTGTCACTCCAATATTCCAGCAAGATCGTTTGAAGGACTGGGATCACATTACCAATATATCCATGCAATATCTTGCAATCTGTTACCACAGGGGCAAATAGAAAACAAACACGTAACACGAAGCACCATCAAGTCGCGCTGTCTTGCTGATCTTGCTGAGTGCTTTGCCAACAGTCTCTTCCGACTCCTCCTCAGACAGGCGCCCCAACAAGGACGGGCTCAGTGCTGAGGTGATAATTCAAAACGTGTTTCACATACCCTGTGGCTATTTAACATAGCCATAGAAGCCATGGCCCATTTATACATGATTAATGGTTATTTACCTAGAAAAAAATGGTGGTTTTCCATAGCCAAAGGCTAAATACACAAATGATATGGTGACACATCCATGACTGGAGCAATGTGACTTCACCGTGCCGAAGTTACGGCCGGAAAGCCGTTTTCAAACAGGTGCGGGGATGAAAGGGCTACCATTGGACTTATTGGACCAAACCATTCCTGATTTTCATGGAGATTTACCCTATAGGAACTGTGACTATTGCGACCAGGGGTTCCACTCGTTACACTATGTTACACTCGTTCGGTTGAGATAGATGATCCCCACCTCTGGGACAATCCCTGGCAAGAACACAGCCACATCTGAATTTTCAGGGTGTCAAAACATATCAATCTGACTCATGCTTTCAACTCCACGGCTCGTCAGTTGGGATCATCCTCTCAATTCAGGGTGGCAAAAACTGCCCACCATGGTGATACCGTGTTTTTTCCGCCCAGATGCCACGTTGTTCCTCTCCCGGGCAAAGATCTTGGAGAGAAAGAACCCTCAGTGGTCTTTTCACACCTTCAAAAAAAAGTTTTCCGAGTTGGATGGTCACCTCTTATAACAACAGTTATTACTTATTACGGTAATTGTTCTTACAAGCTCTAAGCTCAGTGAGTTCCTGGCATAGCGGATGATTCTGTCCAGAATCGAAAAAACGCAACTCCCAAAAGATGTGAGTCATGAAAAATACCCTATCCCATTGTACTGGTTGACCAATGGGCATCGCTGTTATCGGCTACTTGTATTATAATCATCCGAAAAAAGGAAAAAACATACACACACACACACTTAATTAGGCTAATACCGTATATCATTCAGTCAACAATGGCATCTAATGTGGGTCATGTGTGGGGTCTGAGGACTTTTGAAGGTCCCGTCTAGAGCCATCACTGGAATCTCTACGGGGTGAAAGCAATACTAGTGGTTTGGTCGCCATGCTTTCTAACTTTCCCAAAGCTCATCCCTTTCCCAACCAAATAGAAGTGATTTCTGCGCGAATGATGTGATGTTGTAGCCCAACCACAGACCATCCACAATCTATCTGGTTTAGCTGCACAATATCTGATATAATGTTTGTAAAGCATAGTAAAGCTATAAAAATCATCCACATTTTGATGGTTTCTTTATACCACACATTCATGGTAAATTTGGGGATGGTTTACTATTGCTTTACGCAGATTCGATGGTGAAGCGCCGTTGCGTTAGTATGTTCGAAATTGGGTACCCAATTTAACCCCATGGTGAATTGATCTTCTTTTGCACATTCAAATTATATCTTAAATTATCATGAACTGGGTGTCCCACATTTGAAACAAAACCATACTGATCTTCAAACAAAAACTCTGGGTTTGGCAATTGCTGAACTGGACAAAAACAGCTCCTCTCTGTTGACCTGCAGCCACTTGTGGGTACCTTTATCCAAGTCATTGCACCATGGTGTATTGAAACCCATGGTGACGACTGGGGATCCATTTTGGGAAACAACCAAATGCGTTTGTCTGAAAATAGTGTACCCCTTAACCAATGGTCAATTATCATAATCCCTATCAAATGGCTATAATTGGGCCATTTACATGAATATACCAAATGTTCAAACAAACCCAAGTGGTTTCTGGCAGCATCTTTTCAAAATACGAGCGATTGACTTGAGGTTTCTTAAGGTAATCATGCCATAGCTCGCCAATTTTTCATGCTGCTACCAGCCAGATGATCTGGCTACCCTGACTCCATGGCTGCGAGTTGCAAATCTTCATCAGTATAGCTAAAGCTTTTCCTGCGGCCGCAAACCCTAGAGAACAGTTGATCTCCGAAATTATATACCCTCTGGTTATGACTAACATAGCCATGGAAAATCCCCTATAAATGGATGTTTTAATGGGAAAATCATCACAAATTAGCCATTTTCCATGGCTATGTTAAATAACCAGAGGGTAAATGTGTTTCACAACCATGTTCTCTTCATAGCTCTCCAAACCACCGGCCATCTCGACATGTATGCACAATGTTGCACAATCCAGCCATCTACGAAACAAAGCCACTACCAAAATTCTTACTGGTGCTTAGTAGGGAATGGGGGAATGGGATGATTATTAATGATTATTATAGGTCATTCCCCCATTCCCTACTAAGCACCAGTAAGAAAATTAGACAAAAAATATCCGATGGGCACACTGAAATCCCCTACATTTCGCCCTTTGGTGATCACCCGGGTGTCGACTGTTGAGAGTTTCTCTCAGCTCTGGCGACGTTCTACGAAAAATACATATCTTATGGATGGAGAAAATATGTATCCACATATTGTCTATTGACATATTTCACGATATTTGTTCTTTCAAGCTAGTTCACCATATTTTCTTGATGACTATATGACTTTCATGATGACTTTCGTCAAGTCAGTTCCCCTTTCTGTTCTATTTCTTGAGCTAATGGGAATCCACCCACACCCTGGTGCTGCAACTCGCGCCAGGACCGCTGTATGAAGAGCATCTTCTCATCCAATCTGTAAAAGGGTTTTTCATCATCCAATTTCTCTTGAAATTTATAGTGAGTTGGTTTCCTATCATCGTTCCCACACTGGGATGCTTGTGGTACCCTCTGGTAATAAAACGTAGCGACATAGAAAATTGCCATAGAAATAGTGGATTGTCCCATTAATAGCACGGTGATTTCCCATAGTTCTGTTAGTTTGCCAGAGGGTACCTGTTCCCCCAAAAAATCCTCACGTTCCACACCACAGGTGTTGTTTTCTGTCCTGCATCCTGCGTTAGCATCAGGATAAAGACCCATATTGTCTTGGAACTTGAGAGAAGGGCAGCGGTGAAGAGGAAGGAGATGAAGAGGACGGGGATCTTTAATTCAGTACAGAAGTACCTACCAGCGGCTGGAGGCGGCGCAACCGAAGAGACATGACATCTAAGATGAAATTGGGATGTGAAAATGATGTGAATAGCCTTAATTCAGTACAGAAGTACCTTGGCGGCCCTTGGATCTCATTGGATGAGTTGAAGGGAAAATCTTCACCGGAAACCATGGTTTTTATTTACCATGAAATATAGAGGTTTCCGGTAAAATCTCCCTTAAACCAATCCAATGATTGGCAGCCCGCGCAACCGAAGACATATTTAATGTGACGTGAAGGGAGAGATGCTAAATTGATGATACATGGTGTGATGAGGCCGCGAATAGCATCTAGCTGGGATAGAATTTGAACATCGATTCCCTCTTCCACAGCTATGATAATCATATGATCATCACATATGGAGGTTTCCAATCCATAGGGGTACCCCCAAATCATCCATTTTAATAGGATTTTCCATTATAAACCATCCATTTTTGGGTACCACCATTTTAGGAAACCCCCATATCATCACCCATCGTTTTACAAGAACAAGTCACACGTTCTCCGTGACTCCAGGAGTTGATTTCATGAGGAGATTCAGATGCATCGAACATGGATCAAAATCATTTGGGGACTAGGCCCACCATCAGCACACCCGCGTAGCATGTCTGACCTCGCGCAGTTCATGTCACCGATTAATTATATATAAGCAATATGTGTATGTACATATAATATATATATATATGGTCCCGAACCCTGCTATAGCTTAAAACATATTGGATCGTTGAATCTGAATGATAATCGGACAATATCGGACACCTTTTTTTTTGCAACTCCCATTTCAGCCCTCTGTGTTGCACGATCTCCTGTGTTTTTTTTTTACACTATTAATTACATTTTTTTTGGATGTGATCAGATCTAAATCTAGGCATCCCAGCACCAACTTCGTTGATCCATTCATTGGATTGGTATAAGGGAAAATCTACAGGAAACCATGGTTTCTCCTATGAAATATGGAGGTTTCCGGTTTCAATTTTCCCTTAAAACCAATCCAATGATCCATGGACCAAGATGCTTTGGCAACCCCATCCGCAGCCCTATCATCTCCATCGCCCAGCCGACCCCAGTCATCATTCCCGTGACGGCCTGGGCCGAGCCAAAAAGGATGGTTTTTTAAAGGTCAATAACCTGGTATCATAGGTGGTACCCTTCTGTTCACCTCAAAAATTGCAATGTCGGAATTTCTATTGGATCATGATTACCCTCTGGTAAACTGTTACATGGGACATCACCATTTTTCATCGGAAAATCCACTATAAACGGCCATTTTCAATAGCAAACTGTTAGTTTACCAGAGGGTTTTCTCGTTGATGTTGATCCCCCCCCGTCCTTTTGGCGCAGCATGAAACATCTTAAGAAACATGGTAACCCAAGGCTTTTTTTTGGGGGGGGATGGTATTCAACCACCCGAAATGATGCGAAATGGTTGGTTTGCTGCCAGCACCACGAAAAGCAATGATATCTGGAGATGTAATTTTTTTACGAGAGTTTTAGCCACATAAGCCATTCAAAATACCCCGGGTACCCATCTCATTGTAGTTCATAAATATTACCATTGTGGGTTAGTTCATAATCCCCCCCAAAAATACAGTTAGTAAAACCCCCAACAAATTAACTCATTCATAGAGGTTTTTCTAATGGCTCACATGACGGTGTTGGTCCATTGGAAAAAAACCCTGGTCCTTGTCCACATCCATCGCCAGGCCAAGCATCTTGACATCTTTATTACTACCCGACAAATAGTCATTTATACATATATCTGAGTAAATTATAATATTTCACTAACCTGAAATAAGACCATTTGGGGATAATATCCCTTACTAACCATATATTCCAGTGAGGTCGTAGTGAGGTCGTTATAATTTACCTATATATATATATATATATATAAAGAACTTCAGCGAACTAGGGTGGTTTGCCGACATGGGGTGGTTTTTGGGATTTGTATAATCTTTTTAAGCAGACATGGGGAATATGGGTTNTATATATAAAGAACTTCAGCGAACTAGGGTGGTTTGCCGACATGGGGTGGTTTTTGGGATTTGTATAATCTTTTTAAGCAGACATGGGGAATATGGGTTACGATGGATGTAGGTTCTTCACCAAGTCTGGGGAATATGATGGATTGTGCGCCAAGAAAATCTGGATAGATGC
>BGPT01000060.1:11926-31666 GCA_003297045.1 Symbiodinium sp. clade C Y103
CGGCAGAAAAATTGAGGGCCTGACCATTTTGTCAGGGTTGAAGATTTCCAGGGTCGAAGATGCCACGCGACAAGATGGTTGAGCTGGGGATGTTGGGAGCAGGGTTTGGTTCATAGGCCTATACTCGATACCTATCATAACCCATTCTTCCTTATTTAGGAGCATCTATCCAGATTTTCTTGGCGCACAATCCATCATATTCCCCAGACTTGGTGANAACCCATATTCCCCATGTCTGCTTAAAAAGATTATACAAATCCCAAAAACCACCCCATGTCGGCAAACCACCCTAGTTCGCTGAAGTTCTTTATATATACATGTATATATATATACATATATATATATATGGGTTTATGGATCATGATGATATTATCCATGTGATATGGGCTGTCTAAAAATAGGGAATATCCACAACTAGAATTTTAATAGTGAAAATGATAATGATCCTTTGGAACTCGGGGTGCCCTATTTTCAGACAAACCCAAATCTTAATGCTGTCCAAACATCAATCTAGAATCTAAACAATGCTTGCTGAAAATCACCCCTAAGCTGGAGCAGCCCCAACCCCCAACTCCCCGAAACCCGA
Organism: Symbiodinium sp. clade C Y103; assembly: GCA_003297045.1. Classification (NCBI taxonomy): domain Eukaryota; class Dinophyceae; order Suessiales; family Symbiodiniaceae; genus Cladocopium; species Cladocopium sp. clade C. The sequence continues at coordinate 12,513 of BGPT01000060.1, forward strand.
AGAAACACGTTATTCCCAGCGGCAAAACTAAACAGCGCTTGCCCCAAGGGTGACAGCAATGGAAATGCCAATAGCCACACCATCAGCACAGCCTAGCACCCGAGGCGGAGACCAGGGGCCCCCAGTGCCAGTCGCAGCAAAGGTGGCTGATCACTGCAAATGTTCCGGGTCCCTGCGGTAATGAGTGAAAATGAACCCAAATATTCAGAAACTCACATGAACTAAGCAAACTAAGCACTAATTAGTTGATGTTCAGAATGTTCAGCTGCGGAAATTGGCTGAAAGTTCAAGTCTGAGGTTTTTTTTGACCAAAACTTCAAAGAGATGGTTGAGACACACAAAAAAAACAGGACCATGCCGTGCTGTAACCATGACCCAGCCACAAATTCAATGGCCCACACCAGCCAGCTCCTTGCAGTGCAATTGAGGCAACCCAACTTAATACAACTTCACTGGATAGATTGTAAACTCAGGAAAACATACAATATAATACTATACATATATATATATATGTAAAACTATATACATATGTATATATATATATATATTTGTAGATAGTAGAATTGGTACAACAACATACTACATGCAACTACATGAAATCCACCCAATATATCTTAAACAAACAACCTAGAAATCCATGTACCAGAATACTGTATGTTGGTCGCTTGTGTCGCCCAGGACACTCCCTGGTTGATGTTGGTGCAAATTGTGACTGGAGAGCCACTTTTTGTTTTATGTGTATATATATATAACTAACCGTTGAATACCGTTGATACAAAACACAAAACCTATGACACGAAACTACTCTATGCAACCCAAAAACTGACTAAAGCAAGTTTTGTGGATTTGCGGTCTTGCGGACTTTTTTGCGGCAATTTTGGTCGCTTTTTTTGTCGTTTTTGCAAATTTAACAGAAAAAGTAGGTGGGGTTGCGGAGTCAGAACCGCATACCCAACTCCAATTCAGTATAGCAATCCCAAAAAAAAACTACATGAACAGGCAAGTGAGGACATATGTTGAAGCAATCAAAATTCATCCAGTTCCAATGTTTTTAGGCGTTTCAATTGTTGATGACGATCCCAATAAACCTAGGTTGTTTCGATCATAGTTGGTAAACCACCGAAAGGGTCAAACGATTCTAGGGGTTTGAAGATCCAGGTACACAGATCGATACAATAGTTTCCTTGATTCTAGCGCATGATTACAAGCAAGTATCTAGACACGCCCATCTCATTTGCTACACTTGGTGCTCCAGTTGGGTTTACACATGGGTATAGCCGGTACAACCATGGTGGTAACCTCCATCAGTTATCGTAAGTTGGGATATGGATCCTATAACTATGGGTAATTACATTGTTTCCACAAAAATAGCCCCAATTGCACCTCCAAGTATTCCCCCAACTGCTTTTTCTTCAATGGGTTTTGCGATAGTTTACCAATTTTTTGCCCGGAAAGGGACAGGGAGCCAGTGTTTAATCAGTTGAACTGTGAGGCGAAACCCTAATAGTCTCTGGGTTCACCACCATCTCGCACCTTGAAATGAAGCCTGCTTCTGAGTCTGCTGATTTTCATCACAAGTGATGCTTGCTTCAGTAAATGCATTGCGAATTTGTCTCATCAGGCGAAAGGATGGAAACAGGGTCATGGTATGTCATCGTACAGCCGGTATAGCAATGGTTTGTGCATGCTTGTGCGACGTCAGCAACCTCATTCTGTGACTTGCAATCTTGGTGTTCATGCACAGGAACTAAGGACGCAAAAGTACGGTTCTTCCGCAATGATTTGCTATGATTTCGCAAGCTCCTGCGAACTCGCAGGGTTATTTAGAGGCTTTGTCTCTTTGGCCAAGTATCAACAGATTAAACTTCATGAAGGCCAGAACATCGGCTGTCAACAAATCGTTTGGCACCACTAATCCTTAGCTGCTAGATTTCAAAGAAGATCTGCTAAAATTGGAGTTGCCAAAAATGATGTCAGAGGATCAGGGATGAGGAAAGTAAACTTCTCCGAATCATTTTCAGAATCAGGTTCCAAACATTTCCAAACGACTTGGTGGTTTCAGCTCCTGTGAAACAAACCATGAACGTCAGCCACATTGTTTGATCAGATTTTTCGGATTCATGAGACTCCAGGGACTCCTGGGACCGGAAACAAACACTCAATATATGGAGCTTTCCATAAATGGGGGTACCCAAAATGGTTGGTTTATAAGGGAAAATCCCATTCAAATGGATGATTTGGGGGTACCCCCATTTTAGGAAACCTCCATATGAGTGTATTAATGAATTATATACCCTCTGGTTATTTAGCACAGCCATGGAAAAGGGTTAATTTTGGATGATTTTCCCATTCAAGCCTCCATGTATAAGGGATTCTCCATGGCTATGTTAAATAACCAGAGGGTGTATCAATACTTAACAATATAGAACAGCTGCGAAGGACAAACGATCTTTGGAAGCAGCGAAATACTAGCTGGGTCTTGACCTGGGATGCCCTGGGTCGGGTCACTGTCCTGGACGGGGCTGGACTGGCTCAAGCTGGCTATTTGCCTTCCCTGGAAGGAAATGTTATATAATCAAAATAATGTGGTAAACCATGGTAAACCCAATGCCAAAATCACCAAACCCAAGTCATCACCATATTCTTATGGGTGGTACAAAGCAACCTCAAATGGTAGGTGTATTATTGGGTGTCCCACATTACTTCAAACATCATGAAACCAACAGATGGCCTGTGTTCCCTAGTGCCAGACCGGCACGGTGATCTTCATGTGGCAGCCTCTATAAGGCCAAACATGTCAAAACCCTGGTGCCATGTTTTGTTTTTTCGCTGGGATCTATGGATGTGAATAACCCCAGGTTTAGATATTGTCATATGGCTATGAATCAAAACCCTGGTACCTAGTGAACCCCAAAATAGCTGGTAAATGGATGTTCATCCCAATAAAAGTGATACTAATAGGCTTTGACCCATCCCCATATCATAATTAGAAAGCATCTGGTTTTCGACAACTTTGGACCAATTCCTCTCTTCAACTCTTGCCTTTCTTGCCTTTCTTGCCATCTTCACCTCTTCCCGCTGAAATCCCACGCAATTCCCAGCAAGACACGGGCCACGACCAAAGCTGCTAGAATGCCAGGGATGCAACCAGTCAAAACTGCATACGGTAAGGGATACACACCAAAGAGGCTCGCAACGCTGTGGATCGTTAGGCAAACCTACACATGCGGTTGGAAACAAGGGCTGTAGAATTTCAATGTAATCCCCAAAAAGTTAAAAAACTGCCGAAAAGTATCCAGGATGGTAGTTCGACGATGTTTACCTGATATTTATAGGTTTTCCAACGTTTCCGTCTCATTCACAAAACATCAGAAAACGTAAGGTCCTTTGTTGAATTGACCAATCCTAGGCACCTCCTCCATTTATTTCTGGCTGAACTATCAGAATCCACGAACCTGAAAATAGCTATTGTCACTCGCGACTGGGGATGATGTCCCTTTCAACCATCATTCCATAATTCCATCATAACGTGAGGGCATTCATTCAAGAAATCATCATCCAAATAAAATCAGACATATCCATAATAAAAAATAAACCACTATTTTCGGTCCTAGAATATCCTATCGCTAGCTGCTAGTCCCAATTAATTGTATCATAGTGGGAGATAATATCAACTATTGGTCATTATTCTAACAGTCAATATCAATTAATATCCCACCAATACTTTCAATTCCACTACCTAGACCCTCCAAAATCTCCAAATACCCCAAGAAAATGGTAAAAGTACTAATTGATGGGCCAATACATTGCTTTGAAGTGTACCTATGGTACTTGGAGGGTCTAGGTAGTCAATTCTTCCATTCATTTCTAAAAAAAATAAGTGGATTGTGGCAAATTGTCGACTCCATGGCCGTTCAGCTCAGGACTGAGCCGCCAATCTGCGTCCAGAAATCCGGCAACATGGGACGGAAATCCCATGTTTATGTTGGGGACAAGCCCTGAAAACGATGATATATCATGATAATATATCATATTTATTCATATATCCATGTTGTCCATATTAGATCATATTTTTTGCTTTCTCTGAATGATAAATGAAATGCTTTAGACATGTTTAGAAGCTAATCTTCTTAGAATTGCCGACTGCTGGGCTCCAATCGATTTTTCACGATGCCGACATCCACCCTTTGGATCATTTGGGGGCTCTGAACAGAAAATCTCAACAAAACATCTAGACAATATATAGTTAATATATATATATATAAAATATATATAGTTAATATAGATAGAATTCTCTAAATCCATACAATTTTTCAACCGCCATTGAAATCATCAGAATCGAGAATCGAATCGATTCTCATCTAGGCCGGTCTTTCAGCATCCCAGATCGGCCAAAGAGACGATAGGGTCCACCAGAGGAACCCAAAGGACAATCCAGCGGATTCGGGGTCGCTCCTCAGGCATCCAGGTTTGAGGTTGGAAACCGGTTGTAGCTCCATGGTATGTAACATATATTTACATAATTTTACATATGAGGGTTTCCTAAAATGGGGGTACCCGAAAATGGATGGTTTATAATGGAAAATCCTATTAAAATGGATGATGTGGGGGTACCCCTATTTTAGGAAACCTCCATATATGTTTGCCTACATTGAGCATGTGTTGCGGTAAAGGTTGACACATATTCCATAAGTATTCCATACATGGAGCATGTGGGTTTGTGGGATGATAAAAGCAAATGAAACCACCGACTGGATTTAGCGATTTAGGGGAGATATGATCTTCCTCCGTCAATGGCCACAATAGCCAGGAACCAGTCTACACAATCTAGTACCTATTGATCTTTCGAGTACGCCTTCCCAAAACCTGCAAATAATTAGGCAATATTGGACATATCTTTCAAGAATGCGAAACACACAACTGTGTTATATCTTCTCAAACTATCTCCAAGACAGTCAAACAATCACTTCTCTTGGCGGATGTCACAAAACGACATGGTTCTCTGTCCTTCGGAATAATGTTTAGCATTTGTAGTGGAAACAAAATGAAACAAACATCTAGTGGACCTAGTTCCTTCATATTCTCTCAACGAACCGATGGGATGAAGAAACCATTGCAGAACTGCACTGAATCTTTCTCCATCTTCTGGACTCACCACAATGGATGTATCCCCTCAGCCACAATTTTTTGTCCCTTCTCGGTCCTTGATTGAACCGTTTTCTTTTGCTGATGCTATTCTATGCTATTCTGCAATGGTTTCTGCCTATTGTTGGTGCATGGAATGTTGCTTTGATTTGCTTGGTTTGTTTTCACTTGTTTCCCGGCGCATTTCCATGGAAAACCCAGCATCCGATGGCTCAACGATCCGGGAAATCATTTGCATTTGTGCACGTGCCGGCACGTAGTTCAGGACAGGATGTGCCAAAAAGTTGAAGGCCTTGGGAGACAAAAACATGTTCACCATGAAACTGGAGCTTGAATCGTTAGTTTGTGATCAGTTGTTGTCAAAGATATTCAAAGTGGTCTCCGATCCAGAAAGCCTCGCAACTGCTTCTTTCATAGTCACCTGCTCGGTTTCAGTAATCCAATCCCCAACAGCCAGGCACCCAATTGCTCAGAAATCCTTCATGAGGTGCAGGGAAAGGCATCATCAAAGTGGCAAAGGAAAAGAGCGGCCTGGACGGACGGCGATGCCCTTGTAAGGAGGGAAACTGGGAAACTGCGATGTTCGTTTTAGTGTGCTAGACGATTTCAAGATAGTTCACACCATACAAAAATCTACAAAATTCATGATACATATTGACCAATATATATACCCGCTGGTAATTGAACATAACCATGAACAATTAGCAATTTGATCCAATTCGTAGATGGTTTACATTGATTGCCCAACAGTAAATGTGGCCATTCTCCATGGCTATGTCGGCTATGTTAAATACCCCGAGAGCCAATTTTAAGTCAAATGTGGCTACCGCATTTGCCAACCATCAGCGGCGGCGCCGTGATACAGGCAATCATACCAGCCATCATGGTATGATTATTGCATAAACTCTGCTCATCTACTTCGGGTTGGTTCTTGGATTTTGCAAACTATACTGACTGGAACCAACAAAAATGGTTCCATGTTTTTCAAATTGTGAGAGCAACGGGGATCATGTTTGGGTATCTGAAGCTATTATTCTTTATCTTTGGCCTGTTTACAGAGTGCTTCAGAATGGCAAGGTCCACTGTTGCATTCTTGTGACCACATCTGCGTCTTGCAACAAATCTGCAATGACGCTGCAAAGTTAAACCCCGCCTCAAAAAAAAACCTGATCACTTCACCTCTTTTTTGCATTTTTCATGCCTCCATGTTTTCTTCAAGTAAACAACTGTCAGTCAAATTACTTTCTTCGAGTGATCCCCGCCCTGACACATACTCTGACATAGTTTCTGACGCACCATCTGGAAGTATGTTGGATGATGTTGGATGTATATTCTGACATTCTTTGTGGCATTCTGTCTGGCATCTATTCTGACATTCTGTCTGACATCTAGCCTCGAGTTCTTTCTCACATTCTTCCTGACATTCTTTCTGGCATCTATTCTGACATCCTATCCACTGAGATCTGGCGCTCCGGTTGAGGTCCAGCAGTGCTCACTGAGATCTCTGGCATTCCACAGCCTCCTGAGCTCGGCGGTCCAGGCCCACAGCCCCCGGAGCTGAGGAGACACGAGGAAGAGAGGAGGAGAAGTGGCACCTTTGTTAAAATCTAGAGACCCTCACCTGGCAGGTGGTGAAAAATGAGCTCGATCTGTACTCAAATCCAAAACTTTGGCCAAGCTCTGAAACCAGAGAAGAGTGCAATATATGGAAAAAATAGGAAAGCAAGAAACATTACATCTACATACTACATGTCCATATCCATAGCCATATACATCTACTACAGACATCTACAGACTACCAAACATTTTTTGCCAAGGATCCCAGGATTGCCTTTACTCAGGGTCGAGTCACGCTACTACCCTTGTGGGTACCCTTCGCGTCGAGCAGTGCCCGCACCATGTTGTTGTTGGGGTCATGATAGGAAACCGTTCGTAGTTTTGAGGGTGTGGGATTGAAGCCTTTGTTTTTTAATGATAAATGCCTTCTTCTGGAATCAAACATGGCTTGTAGAAAATCTCACAGTATAATAAATACGTTTCCCAATTTTGAAACCCATCTCCCCATCGGACTTCCAAACGGCGGCCGTCTTTGAAGCCAAGGAACAGCAACATAAGAAGACCCAGCAATACAGCAGTGGTTCTTGCTGCCCGTTTCAAAGCAGAAGGTCCATCAACGCAGCAATCCTCCAAGTACAGCTGCATCGCAGGCTCAATGGCTTCGACGAATCCCAGTCTCTCCTGGTTCTTACAGGGAATCACGGTGCGATTGAAAGGCCTGCTTGAGTTTCGGTGGATTGAGACCGGTCAAATTTTATGGTTAATGATCTCAATTCATCAGAGATGCAAAGACTAACAATATATCCTTCAACCGAATCATGGTGTGATCGTGTATTCTCAGTGCGTTTGGGTTGGAGATTTACTTTGCATACGTTCCCAACACTTACGAAGACTATGAATGCAACAAATGCAAATATGCATCAGTGTCTCTCTATGCGTTCTTTTGGGATATATGTCTATCCATATATTTATATATATATATCTACTTCAGTCAATGTGTATGTATGGAAAATGCTGCATGCATGAATATATATGTATATATGTGTATGTCATGTATCCAGGCCTGTGAATCTGCATGTATCTGTATATGTATATGATGCCTGTGTAGGTAGATGTAATGTATACGTTTGCGACGTATCTGTAAATGCAACAGTATATATTATGTATATACACCGGTATGTAAATGTACATATACATATATCATAGTATGTACCTGCAACCTGCATAGGTACACATGATAGATGCATATGTACAATATATGTGTATATATATATGTATAAAAGCACCTGTGTAAGAAGGGCTACACGAACTGCAACAACAATTCTGGGAAAAAAATAGCATAACCCGCAAAACAGGAAAAACATGACTCTGTCAATTGAAAACACTCCACCTGTACAACGTTTGGTCTTGTATGTATACATATGTGCATGTGTATGTGCAAGTGCATGCGCATAGCGAAATGTGTGTGTATCTCTGTGTGTATACAATTATGTGTTTAAGCCTGCATGTATGTATGTATGTATGTATGTATGTATGTATGTATGTATGTATGTATGTATGTATATATACATAGTTATGTAAGTATTAGAGTATGCACGTATGTAAGTCTGCATTTATGTGTGAGTCTATGTATGCATTCATGTATACATGCATGCATGGATGTATATAGACATGTTCTGTTATGTTATCTTATGGTAGTAGAATCCTATGGTATGGTGCTAGCAAGGTATGGTAGAGTATTGCAAGGTATGGTAAGGTATGGTAAGTATATGTGTATACATGTACGCGCGTATAGATGTATATCTGAGTATGTGTACGTGATTGCGAGATATTGCAAGTATGTATTGCAGGTACATATGAATGTATCGGTTATCTATGTATGACAGTTTTATGCGGGTACGTCTATTTGAATATATTTACATGTTGACGCATGTATATGTCTGCATCTGCATATGCTTGTGTATATGTGGCTATGTGCAGCTTGGTATGGTCCTGTATGGTACCCTGGTACTATGGTACTGTATGGATATATACCTACAGATCTGGATATGAATGGCTTTCGATGACTATATTGTACTGTGATGCAATGCAATGGGACCGGAGCTCAAATGTAACCCGAGGTATGGGAACGCAAATGTGACGTATGCATGTGACAGGTTTGGGGATGTAATTATGAAACATGTAGAGTATTCAATGCAAATAACTAATGCAGCTTGCCATCCTTTCTGACTATGTTTCCAGCTGTCCACGTCGGTAACATGTCAGGCAGTTGTTGTCAGCAGTTGGAAGTTGAAACTTATACTTATATAATGCGATAATAAAGGTCCACAATGTGAGGATGCCCTGCGATGACCCACCTATGATATCTGGACAGTCCACTTTCTCAAGGCAAAGAACCCCCACAATTTGACATTTTTCGTGAAAAAAAATCATACACTTTTTTGGGTGATACGGACATCCTTTAACCCATCCGCATCGACTCGCATCGACTCACACGGTCTTCATTCTAGATAAGTTCGAGTAATTAGAATGTCTTCACTCTGACATAATCTGAGAACTTCGGCCATTTTGGGGATTCATGATGATTCCTGATCCGGATCATCATTCTAGTACTTGTACTCTAGATATTGTCCCTATATATATATATATATATCCCAGATATTGTTCCTATATATCCCATTATATCACCAGAACTTTGTAAACCATGTTAGGTCCCCATTTTTCATGGTGAAATCCCTATGATAGTTGGATAAATCATGTAAAAGCCCTATCTTTTGATAGTTCAATCTCTATGATCTTCCTATGGTTCAGGATGCCAAGGGCAAGGCTCGAAGGACTTGGTAGTCTGATTCAAGGCGATCTTTGCCTCGGCTGATGGCTCACGGGAAAGGACACACATGGCCGCACCATATGGCATCAATGTGGGACTAATATGGAATCACAACAGAAAATCATGGGATTGGCTAACCATGATGTACTTCATAATCTATATGTGACACCAGTTATTTACAGTGGTTCATAGAAAATCCAATAGTTCCCAACTGGTGCGGGATTTCGCATCCATGACTCATGGTGGTTTCTGAAGGTCATGGGGGTCACCAGGCCTGATCGCCCCATGACTTCAGAAAGCATATGGCGATGGGTCAAAATTGGCTACCCCAATAAATCGTCAGTACTCATAATATATATTTATATTATTTATTTTCAATATATTACACTCTGTGGTTCCCTGGCTCTTGTATTCTGACTCATCGCCATTTGCTTGAACATCTATAGATAGAATCGGTGGACCCATCTTGGTGTGTCAATTTGAGACATTCTGCATGTGTTCATCACATCATCAATCTTAACGCCGTCGCCGTAGAGGGCTTGTTGCCATTCAGGCGATTTGGTCTTCTTTGTAGGGGAAAAAATAGACCTCAGTAATCCTTCGTTCTGAACGATAGCACCCAAATTTGAATGTTTGCTGGTCTACCAAGTCCACAGCAAAATTTTCACGAAGCAAGTGGGTACTCCCAGAATCGGAACAATCAGAATCGGAAACTTGTTTGTTGATGGTAGCTGCGGCCCATATTCACGGGAAAGCTGGTTGCACACTGACAGCCGTTGTTGACTCTTTGGACCCCCAAAAATGCCTCGCCCAGGGCTACATCCATTGGTTTCTCTGAAATAGGCTACGTACCCCATTGCATCCATTGGTTTAACACCCTTGTCCCTATGAGAAAACCATGTTGGGAGATGTAGCCCGTTTTCAGCCCATGAACACACAGGCAAAGTTGAAACTCTGACAGCAAAGGACACTTCTGCTGAGGGGAATTTGAGGTACCTAAATGGGAGGTACTAATGGTACAGGTAGCGTCATTGCAATGGGTTGTGTAGATGCGGTTTCATTTCAAAAGATCTCCGACAGTACCAGGTCCACACCGGCCCCCAACGGAACATGATGCTACTGGTCCCATCATGGCTGCAACATGTCATCAAATTCTGTGGGATCATGATGGATCGCCTCATCTTTGCCAATCAGGGACAACCATACATGTCGTTTATTTTACATTAAACATCATTAAACCAATATGTATATGTATCATATATATATGTATATTTACATGTTCAACATTTGCCACCGCCAGGGCAGCGTGTCCCAGATGCCACGGTAAAGGCACTACATCTCGTAGAGATTTTCTCCTGCGCCACGGTGCCAAGGACTGATGACTGATGACTGGCAGCGAGTCACGAATCGTGAACCCAGTTTCTCTCAACAGGATGCAAAGAAAAAAAGGCTTGGAACGGCAACGGTTCAAAAAGATGAGTCCTCCAAAACAAGATATAGCACTAGATGGCGAATTCCAAAAAGCCTAGAGCCTTTTTTTCAGCTGCATCAAATTCAAGCAAGGACACACTGACCATCACCTGGGCCTATCAGTCACAAATTCTGGGCCTCAAATGTATGTGTATATATATATATATACATGTATACATGTTTCGATAATGCATATATATATATGTTTACAATATATGTGTATATACAGACATATATATATTATATATATATCTGCATATGTATATCTAGCAGGGCCCTTTTGGTATAATACAAATATGACCGTCTCCCTTGCCAGTCCCCATACACAAGAATTCGCAAGCATGATCTACCCCTGTAAAAGCGTACAAAGACCAACTCCCAACGCACAAAGTGGCAGAGTGTTTCACATCTTCACTCCCCTTGGGAAGAAACAACTGTGTTGACCCGGGACTGGGAAAGGTTGACATGGTGTTTCCTTTCACTTTGATTTTACCGTAAAATCGTATATGTATATACTGCATGTGAATGCACATGAGATAGATGATAGATGATATGCGTGAAAGACTTCTTTGTTCTGTTGCAGCCGTTGTCTATCCTCCCTTCAAGACTTTTATCCTTTAAATTGATCTTTGAGGGCTTGAAGCTGACTACTCATTCTTTCAGCAATCTCCTCCCGAATCTCCATTTCAATAACTTTGCTTTTCTGGCTGGATTTATTTGGAGTGGGAGTCTGGAAGCGTTTCCCTTCTGATTTTCCTTTCCAAGTTAACCTTTCCCAGCCAGAGACTTTGGAAAGACATCGTTGAAGTATGTAACTCTTTGAATCTCCATTGTATTATTTTTTTTTTGGCAGGATCCTTTGCTGGCTCAATCCTTTGGACCAACTTTTTTGGTTGAAACATTTTTCCTTCGCCTTTTTGAACAGTTTTACTTTTTGGCTGCATCCCCCCAAATGGCATGTTTGAAACAATTTTCTGTTGAACCTCGTTCAAAAGTTCTATTTTCTGGCTGGCTTCGCGGAGCAGGAAGTTTTTGAAGTAAATTTTCCTTTTGAATCTCCGGTTTTTTTGGACTGGATCATTCCTCATTCCGAACGGCAAAACTTGTTTCCCTGGAGCTTCAAGAGCAGCATTTTCAACAGCTTCCTGTTGATTTTTTGGTGGAAAAAATTGATTTGTCTAGCCAGATTCCTGTAACTGTCGCTTTTTTTTTGGCATTTTTGTTCATTCAATATCTTATAATATCTTGATTTTTTGTTGCTGGAATCTCTTCTTGAAAACTTCTATTTTCCCTCTGGACCCGGGGAACTGGCCTTGTTTTTATAAGAAATTCCTCTTGAATCTCTCCTTTTCAAACGCTGACTTTGCTGGCATGGGCATTTTGGGATCAATTTCCTCTTGAATCTCCCTTTTGAAAAAGTGAACTGGCCGAACCAATCCTGGAAACCACCATGGAATTGCTTTTGTGGAGGGTTCAAACATTCAAAACCATTTAAATCAGAACGAACTAATTGCTATGTTTTTGTTGTTCAGTTATTGGCAAAAGAGGGACACTTACATACAAGTAGATCAACTTAGAATTGTACTTATTTGAAACATCTTTTCTAGCAAGCCTTTCTGAGGCCCATAGTTGGAAAAATGATTTAGTTGGTTGACTAATTTGTTTTGGTTTATGTTCAATTTTTGGCAAAGGGGGGACCATTACCTAAAAGCACAAAAAGATGCAAACAAATAGCTTCCTAATACAAGCACATATGACTATATATGTCAATTCTACTAGGTTGTCTTGAAGATATTGAAATTAAAAAACATATATGAATAGGGAATTCAAAAAAAAAGTGCAAAAAAACAAACTATTTATGAATCGATTGCTTTTTTGTCTTTGTTTCAACGAAAGTCAAACGACAAAAAAGATGAAACCATCAAAAAAGGGAGCTTCAGAGATTCTTCTGGGGGAGTTTCAAAAAGAAAGGACATGGTCAGAGGTGGAATAGAACATGAAGGTCCATGGCAAATATGTATATATGTGCCGGATGCAAATGCACACATACATACATACATTACATTACATTACATTACACTACATTACATTACATTACACTACACTACATTACATTGCATTACACTACACTACATTACATTACATTGCATTACACTACATTACATTACATTACATTACATTACATTACACTACACTACACTACATTACATTACATTACATACATACATAAATGATCATACATGCATACATCACATTATAGAATGTTATAGATTCCACATTGCACATGAGACATTACACGGGACAAATGACACATTGTATTTATGCATATACACAGTATCCATCAGTATCCAACAAGGAACTCACCATCGTCTGCACTTCGAAAGAGTCCGCAGATCATCTTTCCAAGTGATAGACAGTAGAAACCACAAAAAATGCCAAGATTTTTATGGACCATTTGAAGATGGATATTCTTGTGATGGACGACCTTAGTCCTAATGGCATCTTTGTTGCCGGTGAAAAAATATTCTCCACATCTCCAACTGACGGACAGCGGCCATTCGGCACCTGATGAGACGTGATCAACACGGACTGCTTGCTCGTCCCCCTTTGTGGCTCCTGAGGGAACTGACATCGCGGCAGGGCAAAAATTATCCGAAACATTCCAGGAAATCATGGTTTAGTTCACTATAAGGCTCACTCAAACCATGACCATGGCCATCCATTATTAACTAGAGTGAACTCAAACCATGATCAGTGGATTGGTTAAGTTGGGAACGTCTTCATCGGAAATCAACGCGGATTTCCTCATTTCCGCCCCACCTGGCTGGTCTCAGGTCGACCAAGCCAAGAGATGGTGCTTGAATTCTTCGTAGAAAACGTCACAGACATCAGATATTATAAGTATAACATACTAAAACATAGTATAAATTCGTATAAATAACATTATATAACCATATTCTAATATGACACACTAAAAATGTGTGAACCCACTTCCGACCTTGAAGTCGCCCTGCCTTTTTTTTTGCGTTTCAAACATGGATTCGGAAGATCGACATGCCAAGCGATACCATAGCTCTTCATCTTAAGGGTAGGTATCAGCGAAGCATCAGGAAACAATTTCCTTTCCAGGATGTGATTATGTAGTTTTTTTCTAGGGTATTTTTTGCTTGAATCATTGTTTATATCCTCTTTTCCACCCTGATATAAGTCACTGGGTCTTGATTTGAAGTCAGCGAGGTGATGCCCTCAGTGAATCCTGCTGGAAAGTCACATGGGGGTAGTCTTCCCATCTGGGCTCTTCAAAATTACCTTATACCACCAAATCAAGGTCCGCATGCTTTTTCAATTCGTGCCTAGTTTTGATCCATAGAAAAGCAAACAAAAATCCAAAGCCGGCGAGTGCGACCTCAAGAGAAAGATTGGTTGGTTTCTCTTCCCGATTGTCCATTTAGTTCGGGGATATCGCAGCTCGCCATGTTTGATGACACCACGGGGTGGAATGGAACATCACATAATGAAACCAACATCACAACACTGGGGCCGCTTGGTTTCTTTTGTTTAGATATAATAAATATGGATATATTATGATATATTATATATGGTAATTTCACATGGCGATCAAAAAAAACCTTCATTGCACAGTAGCAGTAACAAAGGATATCAATGGCTATCCTGATTGGGATAGAAATGCACTTCATCCACCCACAACTTGACCCCCGCCGAGAAACATGAGACGCTGCACATCCCGCAGACGGGGCATTGACGCTGTTTTTGCTGCTTTTGCTGGGGCGTTTTGCACCGGTCTCCAGGTCGACCCTGCAAAGGACAACAAAGAGCTGAGGAGCTTGAAAAACAATAGATCACTATAGATCATTTGGATGATATTATATATAAATGTGATATAACAGTGATATATGTTTATGAGTGTTTATGCATGTAATCTGTACATACATATGTATGAATGTATGAATGTATGAATGTATGAATGTATGAATGTATGAATGTATGGATGTATGTATGTATGAATGTATGAATGTATGTATGAATGAATGAATGTATGTATGAATGTATGTAATGTAATTAATGTATGTATGTATGTATGTATGTATGTATGTATGTATGTATGTATGTATCTATGTATCTATGTATCTATGTATCTATGTATCTATGTATGTATGTATGTATGTATGTATGTATCTATGTATCTATGTATCTATGTATCTATGTATCTATGTATGTATGTATGTATGTATGTATCTATGTATCTATGTATCTATGTATGTATGTATGTATGTATGTATCTATGTATCTATGTATGTATGTATGTATGTATGTATCTATGTATCTATGTATCTATGTATCTATGTATCTATGTATCTATGTATCTATGTATCTATGTATGTATGTATCTATGTATCTATGTATCTATGTATCTATGTATCTATGTATCTATGTATCTATGTATCTATGTATGTATGTATGTACGTATGTATGTATGTATGTATGTATGTATGTATGTATGTATGTATGTATGATTATGTGTGTATGATTATGTGTGTATGATTATGTGTATGATTATGTGTGTATGATTATGTGTGTATGATTATGTGTGTATGATTATGTGTGTATGATTATGTATGAATGTATGTATGTATGTATGTACGTATGTATGTATGTATGTACGTACGTACGTATGTATGTATGTATGTATGCTTGTATGCGTGTATGTATTGTATTGTATTATAATACATATTGTAATGTAATGAAATGTAATGAAAAACAATGAACACGTAATGAACTGTGATGAAAAGTCATGAAAAGGAAAGAAATGCAAAAGATTGAACTGCGATGTAATGAAATGTAATCTCATGTCATATCATGTTGTGTCATATATTGCATTGTAAGGTGAGATAAGGTAATAGTAATGTATGTATGATAGATACTTATAAGGAGGTTTCCTAAAATGGGGGTTAGCCCCAAATCATCCATTTTCATATAGGATGTTCCACTATAAACCATCCATTTTGGGGTATGCTGATTTCAGAAAAGCTCATGAAACCTCCATAAATACATATTATGAATCCAATGACCAGCCAGGCTCACTTGGGTCATTTCAGCCCAGAGATGACATCGGACACCGTGGGACATCAGCCGAGCAGCGCTACAATCGAGTTGAAGCTCCGGCAGCTTCCACTCCGAGGAGTCAATTGTGCAGGAGCTGCAGGACTCTTGAGACCATCTCTCTGATCCTTGAGGTCAGGATGGATTGTGTTGGCATCAATCTTTGAAAAGTTGGGGATGGCTTTTGTCGATGGCCTCTGCTTTTTTGCACTGTCATCTGATTCTTGCAGTGGGTTGCAGTCTTGGTATTCCTTTGGTGGCTGAGCATTCCATCGTTAACTGATCGTAAGTTGTCTAAAATGCCATACCTTGCCATGTGGACATCCCCGACCAGGACATTTTTCCGGATATTCACAGACATTGTGGACTTTGCAGCTACAAACTTCCAACAACTCTTAGAACACATCCATTGAGCAATGCCTGCATTTTTCAGGTTCTATCAAATTCCAGTTGCTCCTTAAGTGCCCTTAAGCACAGCTTCATAGCGATGAGTACGTGGAAAGGCTTTTTGACACATGAGTGATACTAATACTACCCTTAACATTGCATTACATCAATTCTTCAATTGCATCGTATCTGAAAAGAATGCTATATTCTTTTCACAAACGCAGTCTACTCGTAACCGGGTAGAAAGTTTCTAGGTGGCTCTTTCCAGGAAAGGGTCCCAAACGGTCCCCATCTGACGATGCAAATCCGAGACTCGTCTTGATGATCTTCTTGCACTTCTGGAGGAAACGCACCTGGTAGGTAAAGTTTCCTCACATCAAGCAGAATCAGTCGAATCGTAGAAGGTGTTTCTGGGCCTTTTTGAGTTCCTCACCAAAGTGGTTTCTTCAGATGGGGTGTGATCAAATACTGAGGGCGGATTGTCACAGGCTGGGTCCGGATGGAGACAAGTCATGGGGTCCTTGCAAAGCTTGCAAATATCAATGATATGTGTGGAAAATTCATATTACCAAGAATTATGGCACATTCATGACATGCCATGGACAAATCTGGTCACAACTATAGTTACGCATGGAGGAAATTCGTCAACACCGAACCTCTAAAAAGGGAATGGAATGGAGATCTTTCCGCCCAGCCCTGCGGGTGGAACAACTGTGAATTGAATCCCCCCACAAAAAAATGAGATTTTAAGACTCTGCAAGAACGAACATGCCAATACATGCCACATTGAAAATTCTCAATTTAAGACTTGATTGCCAATCATTCAAAGAACTATTTTTATTCAGACATCGAGAGCAAATTTTTGAGGTGAAATGACATCATCCTTTAGAATGTGCCATGTCCGAAATCACTGGCCCAGTACTGTCCGGCTATGCTTAAAAAAACTGAAGGGCGCACTAAGAACTCCCGGAAAGGGGCGCCCAAAAAGATAAACCAAACTAGATTAACATCACCGACCATAATCAACACATAGTAGGCGGGATCATTTTATTGTATGATATTGTATGTTGTCCTCAATTTGTCCTCGGATATCCATTCAATATCTATTGAAATAATGAGGGCAGGAATCCGCTGAAGGGATGCGGGCTGTTACTATCGGGAGAAAATGAACAAAGTCTCTACAGTTGTAGCCCTTTGTTCAGTTAGAACTGGCTTATCATGGTATGTAATCTTAGGTTCTTCGGAGTTATAATTTATCATCCCACTTTTTCAAGTGTTAAGGGCCAAGTTACTGTAGCACCTGTCTAGCGGTTTGTTAAAAATACCAGGATACCATCTGTCAGCTGCCCACACATTCATATCTCTTTGTCAAAACATGATGGTTTCTTCAGTCAAAACATCTTCACATCCTTTGCGTTCAACGAGGCTGAACATCTACCAATATCAACCGCATTTTTCTGCCCAACTTTCGACAACCTGCTAATTCGGCCGAAATCATCCATCTACCTGCGCGTCTTTTCATCAATCCGATTGACTTTATTTGGGCATTGAAAACACACAAAGACAACGTCTTCACTCCACTTTGATTGTGCTATCTGTGTTTACATCAAGCCAGGTGTCAAGTTCAGAGACATCGCTCTGGGTGTTGAACTATCTGCGGTATTGCCATTCTCTCCTGATGGAGAAGCCTGTCGATCCGATGGCGGTGATGGAGATACCGTTTTGGAGCGTCTGGGCGGGGCCAGGAAGATTCCAGATGTTTCCTCGGCAGGGAAATCAACTGGCAGCGCTTGTGGTTGAACCACCTGCTGAATCACTGGCGAAACCCAGGTTTGTGTTGGTTTTCACTTATATTGAACCCTAGGGTAAAGTAACGTAGATGCGGAAAACCTATGGTTTCCCAACGAATCATCTACACATGCTTGCTTTTCCACTACGATAGTTTACTCATGAAATCACCAACTTTTACCAGCTCATCACAAGGGGCTTTGAGTCCACATTACAGAAATACTTCCCTAGTCAAGCATCTCGGATGGGTCTACCATACAAATTGAACATCTGCGTATTTATATTATATGCTATTGTATATATATACTATCATCTTATTTTGTATCTTATTGTATTGAGTATTATCAAGTTAATCATTGTACGTACTTAAATATCATATTATTGCATCATTATATCATATCATATTGTATTAATATATATAACATATATGTATATATATATATATATATCCGAATTCCAAACATCTCCAAACTTATCCAAAGACACGACTCTGGCACCCATTTTCTGTGGTTTGTTGCCCCCCACGGTTGCTCATCCAAAACATGGAAACATCTCTGCCGTGCAACTGATCCCACGGATGATGCATTCCTTCCGCTTGACGGAGGCGGAACATGAGGCAGAATGGAGGAAAAGTCGGCCATGATCTGTGCACGACCAACCCGAGATCAGAAAAACGTCGTTCGATTTTGGCCACGAGACATCAACTAAATTACCAGAAAAGATTTAACGATATAGTAAACAGAATGAAAATTAACACAAATTACTTTGCTTCGAATGATCCCCACCATGAGACTTTATTTGGCATATAGTGTGATACAGATTTTGACATAACTTTCTGGCAAAACTTTATGGCAGG
>BGPT01000060.1:31949-57408 GCA_003297045.1 Symbiodinium sp. clade C Y103
CTGGCATTTTATCTGGCATTCTATCTGGCATGTATTCTAACATTCTTTCTGATATTCTATCTGGCATTCTATCGGGCATTCTTTCTGACATTCTATCTGGCATTCTATCTGGCATTCTTTCTGGCATGCTATCTGGCATTCTATCTGGCATTCTTTCCGGCATTCTTTCTGGCATTCTTTCTGGCATTCTATCTGGCATTCTTTCTGGCATTCTATCTGGCATTCTATCTGGCATTCTTTCTGGCATGCATACAGGTTGAAGTCCGGCAGTGCCCACTGGGATCTGGCAGTGCCGGTTGAAGTCCGGCAGTGCCCACTGGGATCTGGAACTCACGGTTGAAGTCCGGCAGTGCCCACTGGGATCTGGAACTCGCGGTTGAAGTCCGGCAGTGCCCACTGGGATCTGGAGCTCGCGGTTGAAGTCCGGCAGTGCACACTGGGATCTGGAGCTCGTGGTTGAAGTCCGGCGTTGCCCACTGGGATCTGGAGCTCGCGGATGAAGTGCCCACTGGGATCTGAAGCTGGCAGATGGAGTCCGGCAGTGCCCACTGCAATGTGGAGCTCGCAGTTGAGTCTGGCAGTGCCTCCTGCGATCTGCGATCGGTTGTCCACCCCCGCCCCCCGCGCAGCTGTGATAAAATCTAGTAACCCTCACCTGGCAGGTGGGGAATTAACCATGTACTTGGGAAACATGTCAGGCCACTATAAACATGAGTTTATATATAATATCATATATATATATACATATTATATCCAATGGATTCAAACGGCTTTTAAAATCCGTGAACCCCCCGGGCCCGGAACCTGTCTACATCTAGAGCCACAGGACGGCGACAGCTTGTGATACAGCTGTTTCGTGGCCAGGGTGAAGGTACTGAGAACCTGTGGGGGTTTGCAATCCATGTAGCTATTGAACATGGCCATAGAAATAGTGAATTTTCCCATGAATAGCATGGTGATTTTCCTTATGTTAGTTTACCAGAGGGTAACTATACCTCTAAATCATCCATTTTAGTAGGATCTTCCACTATAAACCAACCATTTTGGGGTACCCTCATTGTTAGAAAGCTCTATGTGAGAACATATTTGTTTGACCTGGCAAACCTGAAAACTCGATTCTTCAACAATTAGGTTTAACCAAAATCTGGTTTTGCAATGTTTTGCACATATTTCCAAATTACTTCGCTAGCCGCTACCGGGGGGTGGGTAGCGTTGAGGACGGAGAAGTGGCAGTTACAGTGGCAGAAAGGTCGCCAGGGATATTCATAAAATCTATCAGAATCGTCCTACTTGGTATCTGGTGAGAATAAATGGGTATAACATGGTATTATATCATGTTGAGGCATGTTCCACTTCTGAACTGGGATGGTCCCAAAACCGGCTAGCCATCAATTGGCCGCACTTGGGGTACAAACACACCCACAACAGTGGTATTTCACGGTCTATTTCTCCAGGTCATACCAAAAGACCCTTCGTTTGTACGAAAATTGGCAAAAGGCCCAAGTCATACCCTCTGGCAATTTAGCATAGCTATTGAAAATGGCCAATTTATAGTTGATTTACCCATTAAAAATGGTGATTTTCCATAGTTATGTTAGTTTACCAGAGGGTAATGGGTATACTACCCTGTTTCTCCAGGTCCTGGAGGAGGTACAGACCCTGTTTTTTTCTCCCCTGTCGCTGTTGTGGTTGTGCTCCAATCGACTTTGCCGATGGCATGTGGCCACTCAGCGGCCAGAGTCTATAGGAGTCACAGTTTTTTCTTTTGGACCCCTGCAAAACGGAACATGCACAGCTTTCAAGACATGAAATGTCGTCCCTTTATGCTGGCTAAGAACAGAATTCCCAGTGAAAATGGAATACGATAATCCCCAACTAATCATCAACCAACAGCGATTTAGCAGCCACTGCTTAAATGGGTATCAAACAAAGTTGGGCAATACATGTACCAGAATCAGTTGTCGCGGCGACTTGAGAGAAATTTCCAACGACTTTGGGGTAAAATTCTTTGTGGGAATCGATTGCAACGAGGTCGCCAAGCTTCAGACAAACCCATCAGCCGATCCAGGAACATGCAATGCATTCACACTTGTCGGCAGGTTGTTACTGTTTTTTTTGGAAGAGGATGATTCAGATCCACAAGCTGAATTTCAAGGAAAGGTCAGTTGGGATCAACAGCTTTCAAGTCTGATTGGTTTGAAACTTACTGGTGCTTAAGTAGGGAATCGGGGAATGACCTATAAGAACCATTAAGAATCATCCCATTCCCCCATTCCCTACTAAGCACAAGTAAGGTAAGGGAGCTGGCACAATGCAGCCTGATCTCAAACACTTCTGGAAGGCGCAAGATCCTGATGGTGAATTTTCCAGCGACCCTTGCAACCAACCGCTTGAACCTGTTGGGGAAGGCAAGTGAATGGGTCAGAGTCTGCCATTTGCAGCCCAAAAATCAAACATACTTGCAAACTCGCTACGATTTCCCCTAAATTCTATATATAAGAAGGGGGTATGTTGATTCTTGTTTAATTGATCTTAATTCTATTCCTCTGTCTGTGTGTTTCTTGTATCCACTGCACATCTGCGTTTCTAATGCACTTGCTGTTGCTGGTATCGACTCGAACTACGCCTTGCGTATCCCGCATGTTCCCCGCTCACCGCTCACACGAAGCCAGCAGTGAAGAATGTCGACCTCAAGGCGAACGGATGAAGGACTTGCCATCTCTCGCGGGTGACAATCTGCGTTTCGCCCAGGTAAAGAAATGGCGTGTTACACTTTTGTTTTGTCTGAAAATCTATGACCAAAACAAAATTGCGATACGTACCCTCCGGTACTCAAACGTAGCAATGGAAACCCACCATTTATAAGGGATTTTCCCATTAAAACTTCCATTTATAGAGGATTTCCAATTGCCACGTTTGATTACCGGAGGGTACCCTTAGGTATCATCAAACATGGCGCAGGCATGCGCTGGAATATCCACCCCACATCACCCCACCATTTAGTTCGATGAGTTTCCCAGCGAACTAAACCTTTGCTGACACCGGAGGTGAAGAGCTGGTCCTTCGATCCTGATACCGATACTTCGATGTGTATCCCACTTAGTATACCAAATCTTGACATGTTTTCTTTGTCAAAACACGGTATATGCTTTATGGTCATCCATTCCAGACTGGAATTCTTGTAGGGTGAGAACATCCACATGTATATATACATAGTAGGCACTTAGCATAATAAGTGATTTATATTGATTTATATTCCCGATATTTTCCATGTATCAGTGCGGATATTCCAAAAACGTGTTCCGGGGGGGTAGCATCCGTAAAAACATCCGTGGGGAGCCCCAAGTGGATCAGCCAAATGTGTCGCGGTGTAGGAAGTTGCGCATCGTTGCCACGAAGTTTTCATGGCTTCAAATAGTGGAAACATGTGGAAATGTCGTATTTTTATAGGGACCCCATTTAAGACATGTCACAGGTTTGTCATGTTTGGTGATTCCACACGGAGAGGAAGAAACATGAAGAAACAACATGAAAGTCATGATGGATCCCAAGCTCTGCTCGCAGACTCGGTATGACTCGCAACCGCGACTTGGGATGGCTCTGCCAGCTCTGCCACGCAAGTCTTTGTTGCTGTGAGAATTCGAGTTTTTGTGGTTCGGACTCGCTGGGAGGGCTGTCCAATTTTTAGAGAAGTCAATATAGACAAATCAGAACAAGTCCCATTCAAGAGTCCTTGAAAGAAGTCAACTGCACTAAAATGGCTTGCGATTGCGATGGCTTTCTCTGGCTCTACCAACTGCACCATGTGTCAATTGGATTCAATTGGGACCATCGGGTCCCATCATCCAAGCTAAGGCAGCCTAGTCTAACATCAAATATGGCTTTGTCTAGAAATAGGATAGGCCCAACGAAAAGTTGGTTCATATTTTGATGGTTTATCATGGGTTTTTCATCCATTTTCCCCATTCAAATGATTTACAATGGCCGCTTGAAGTTTGAAACATTATCATTTAACATTGAATATGTGTGGGTTCGATATTCGATTTGCCCTGATGTGCCTTGGGTTGCTTCACACAGAAAACCTTTGGATGTCTTGGGTACCAGAGAAGCTGCTACCTTTGCCAAAACTGCTACTCCAGATGGGTTCAAATATGTTCAACCAATATATCCAAACAATCCGACATTCAAATAATCTGTCTAGTATATATATATATATATATGTATATCTGTGTGTGAAAATGGTGGACCTAAGCCTGCAAATAGCCATGTGAATGGGACCGTGCTGAAAAAAACGAGATTTTGGAGGTTCACCTACTCTAGTTTGATCATCCGTTTGTACCCATGAAAATTGATAAAAATCCCAAGTCATAGTGGCTATGTTACCCTGCTTTTCCAGGTCCCTGGAGGGTCTAGGTACATACCCTGTGTGGTTTTTTCCCCTGTGGTTGTTACATGCGAATACCCAATGGAGGGGCCAGGTACTTGCAGGCTCTAAGCATTCACTTCTAAACTCATCCATTCATGTTTGTTCCACTCCCATGGTCCCGGTCGGAATTGTGGGTGTGTCCCCTACATCCAACATTTTTTCTGTCATGATTTCATGGGATGTGTTGAACATTTATGAACGGGGGAAGGGATCAATATTACTGTTGATAGTTGCATATCCCATTAATTACACCAATATCCAATTTGTGAATAGTCATAAATATCCGATTTCTGAATGGGGGAAGGGCTCACTACGGATTAATATTCACATTCATCACTCTTGGACCGTAGTCATAAGCTTTTTCTAGGTTATATCCCAGTATAAAAATGGGGGGGGGGTTATGGCATGTTATAAACATGATCAAATTAAAGCCATAAAAGTAACTATTCAGGTTAAGATGCCATGGTAAAAATGCAATGGTTAAAAATATACCACAAATATATTCTTATATAAAATAAAACTATAGTATACCATAGTGACCCATGGTTTCTTGCCATAGTAACCTTGCACCCCCAAACCAGAGACCACGTCCTGTGTCCAAGGCACTTTGACACAACTCGCACCACGGCAACGCGCCGCCGCCGCCACCGCCGCTTCCCGGCGTAAAATCGGCCGGGACGGTCCTGAACGCGGTATATGTTCAATGCGACCAAGAAATGTCCAATGAGGTCATAGTGTGGACTGTAAGTTTTTTTGTAAGTGTATAATAAGTATATAAATAGAAGTACATACATATGTATATATATATATACATATATATATATACATATATATATATATATACATATGCATAATATATGTGTATCATATTAGTTTATGAGTTTTTGAAGAACAAGACTTGACCGGCGCTGGGACCTTTGGAGCCGCATCTGCATGAGATGTATGGTTTTCTTTTTGCCGATTCTGGGAATACCATGGGAAAACACATAGTAGTTCTTTACAATTCTTTATATGTATATGTTCTTATGTATATGTTTTTTTTTTTAATAATATATATATATATATATTCTGATATCAAAAATAAATATACATATATTTATACATACGTAGAGCCCGCAAATACTCCAAGAAAATGGCAAGAGTACTAGTTCATTATATAGGTAAAACAATGTAAAACACCATTTTTGAGGGTACAAACGGAGGGTCTAGTTAAACTGTATGTTTTGTTGTATCATATCATATGCATTATATTTTATCGTATTTTATCATCTTATACCACACTCATTGATCGTTACAATGTAGCTCTTATCGTCACATGTCACTTTTCCCAGCATCGCAACGAACAATGGCTTTTCTTGTGGCTGTCTGTGAGCCATAAAAAGGGTTTATAGATCACCTTCCACAGAATAATGCAAAAACAATGAGGAAACACAAACAAACATCAAATCCCATCGTTTGCATAATACCACCAACAATCCCTATCAAAACATAATAATCCCACACACTAATCCCTATGACAATAGACACACCATTTCATTCATGCGAAAAAGTCCCTATACTATACATGTATTCCCCCTCGTCCCAAGTTCTGGTCCGAAAAATCTATCAACCAAGTGGCAAATGTTCCTCATGTCCACTGGCCCGTACCTGGACATGACCGGTGAACATCCCCTATATGGAGGAAAATCATATCAAAATGGATGATTTGGGGGTACCCTCATTTTAGGAAACCTCCGTATGCTCCATCTATGTCATATTTACCTACATTGAGCATGCTTGTTTGGGGTAGATGTTGATAAATGTTCCATGCATGGAGCATTTACACATAGTAACATTGACTTTGAACGTGATGCAGGAGCTTCATCAAGAATGGTTGAACATTTGGTTGGGTATATACATATAATGATCCTGAAATAGATAGAAGACCGGACATTTCCAATGCTGATTTTGCAAAGAAAAAAAAATATATATATATATATATGTATATTTACAATGTGGATGTTTGGGTTGAATGTGACTAAATTTGCGCGATGGCTCAAGAATAAGCTAGAAGCACCATATTCTTGGAAACATGAAACATCGTTGTGGCTTCAAGTGAAAAAGCAAGGTGCATTGTGAAGAATTACGAACTGGTCTTGATCCTCAGTGCAATCTACGCCAGGATCATGTATTGTATATAGGGCAATCCCCAAAAAGATAGAAAAAGTTAGATAATCACTATTTTAGTAGGAGTCTACTTTTCTATCTTTTGGAGGTTGCTATACTGTGTCTATAAAACATTATATATAATGTATAATATATAATATATCATATACTATATATAATCTAAAAATATTATATGTAATATAAAATAGATAATATATAAAATGTACTATAATATATATAATATAACATATATATACATATATCATAATATCTATAAATATAAAATATAACATACACATATATACACATATCATATGATATATACTATAAAGTATATATAATATGTAATATATACTATGCAATCTATGACATAATATGTAACATGTAACATGTGACAGGTAACATGCAATATGTAATATGTATAATGTAGTATGTAATATGTATGTGTATTAAATAGAAGATAATATAATATGACCTAGTATAATATAACATAGTAATATGTATATATATATATGATATTATGTAAATATATAGAATCGTAACTATTTATATATATATATATGTATTGTGTGTGTGAGTTTGAGTGTTCAAAAAGTAGACCAAGCGATTTAGCTATCTGCCAAGTGAAAGGCCACGGACTAAATCAAGGACCGTAAGCGCGACCAGAAATTCTGTGAAAAAATATCCGCATGTGAAAAATGAATTTCTGACACCGCTTGTCAAGTCCAAACATGAGTCTTTTCACATTTTTATGAACATCTGTAGGATTCTTTAGGTTTCCATTTTCATGGGAGTACTCCCAAATCCTCCATTTTCAATCCGGATTTTCCATGAAACAAACCATTCAGCTATTAAGGGAAGCACCATGGATCGGAACCCCCCGATTCTGAACCCAGCAACCGTGGCTGCACTGCGAAAACGCTCAATGGCCTCAGAAAAAGTCCCGATGGGAGACCGAATCCAATACTCAAGTTTATTGGGTGGCATTCAATGTGTAAATATATGGGGATGGGTCAAAACCTATTCTTATCCATTTTAATGGGATGAACATCCATTTACCAGCTATTTTGATGTTCACTAGGTACCAGGGTTTTGACTCATAGCCACATGTACATACATACATACATAAATGAGGTGAAGGGATTCTCATCAATTCTCTATTTGTCTGATTCCTCTCGGTTTCGCTTCGCATCGATTGTCTGGAGCTGATGCATCCGTCTGTCGTTTCACTTTGTCTCAGAATTGCATGGTTCAAGTGTAATGAGGGGGGGGCTTTTAACCATACCTTTGTATAATTTAACATCGCTATTGAACATGACAATCTATGCTAATTTATAGGTGATCTACCTATTAAAAATGGTGATTTTCCATAACTGCATTAGTTTACCGGAGGGTAGTTTCATGTAGTTTCTCTATGTGAAGATATCCAATGCAATGGTTCAGAATTGTTCAGAACCTCGTCGTCCCAATGTCTGCGGTGAGGATCAGATACTGAGATGATATCTGAAGTTCCATCAAGGGTCATCAAACTTAGCAATTGGAGTTCTCCTATAAATGGATGTCTTATTGGAAAAATCAGCTATAAATCATATGGATTTTCCAACAAAGTATGTTTGATTACCAGGGGGAAAAGGGCCGTGAAGCTGCACATGTAACCCTGGTCATGGGCTAAGTAAGGCCAATGTCCAGTTATGACTGCTGCGATTCTACCCACTTTAAGCGATTCCGGGGATGAGCCAGCAAGTACAAATTTTCACGGAGAACTCTTTCAAATGGAGTGGGGGTGACAACGTGACCATATCTCTCGGCATGAAATTAACGGTTCAGAGTTAAATCTCTGGTTAAACCTGGTACGAGGCTGTTGTTGGCACTGTCTTCATGCACACAGTAACTAGATACCAGTACCAAATAGTCGCGCAACAATCTTGCTTTAAATTTAAATAGCTGTCACCTGATCATTCAACTGTTTCCACTAGAAATGCTGAGATGAGGAGGCTGAAGACTGGTCCACGCACCAAACAAAATGTGTGCTGTTGCGCCCATGGACCAGTGGCCGGTTCTAGCAAAGTATGCTCATTTGTCTAAAACACATTTCAGTCAAGCGACACTTTAGAAGTGTGAACACTTGATCTTTTACTGGATTTCATGGGTTATCATAATCTTCCATACATTTAGGTATCATTGGGTAGTATAAGATAATGTAAAAGTAGAACATTGTATAACGGGGTATAACCTCATATTTATCTATTTCCATAACCAATCACCATGGTACAACTTGAATGGCTCAGTTGGGTCAACCTTTTTTGAGGGTCGTCGTCCTTGGCTTGCGACTGTTTGCCCAAAGCGTTGGGTGTCCATCTTCAGTCGTTCCACAGCGATTTTGTCCTCCAGCAATCCATGAGAAATTCGACGGACTTACCCTGTTAAAGACATGACGACCCTGGCAGATAGGACGTGGAAGATTAGTTTCCCCTAAAAATTGGTGATGTTCAGGATCAATGTCAATTTACTGGAGGGTAGTGCTTTAAAAAGAAACTGGTTGAAACCATGAAACAAAGATGGCAATGCATGGAACATGCTCCAATGAGGGTTGCCAACAAAGGGCACAAAATTTGGAACTAGTCTCATGATCGAACTCGGTTTCATCAAGTCCCATGCTGCAGACAAAAAAAACACTATTCTGGGTTGCTGCCAAACTCCAAAAGTGTGCGAAACAATGCAAAACAACCTTTTCACCCGTCCCAAAAATATCAAATGATAGATTCAACCCCAAAAATTTCATACAGATTTAGGATGATTTAGGAACCCCCAACTGACACAATACCTCACTGTCCCCCAATGATTTCCTTTCTTTCATTCCATTTACTGAGCCATTCATTGCCATTTCTACATGGGTGTGTCTGGCCAAATTAATATGTCGATGGAAATGGGCTATACCATGGTATGCCCATACAAATGCCACTTTTCAATGGAAAAAAATGTTGACCATCCATCGGAATCGGGTCGAAACATGTCAAAACCTATGGAAACCACTGGTTTTGAGACCAGTTTGTAAGCGGGACTTGTGGATGTGCCCCCAAATCGATGAAACAATCAATGGGACTATCACGATCCTAGAAAGGAGGTACTGCACCATATAAAACCTCATCCATTCTAATTAGATTCTAGTCCAAAATGATTGAACTCATAGACTTCCATCGAATCTCAACAAAAATATCAATCTTAGAAACGATCTTACTAAATCCCATGAAAATCTCATTTTCATATTCCAATCCCATTCATATTCCACCAACATATCCAATGAAATCACCATTTTTGCTGGTTCACCCTGCGCTCACTTGGCAATGTATGGATGTTCTCCCCAAAATTCATGAAGCATCCCCATCTGCTTTGAGGATCATCCCACAAATCAGGGACTTGCGTTCACCAGGTTTATTAACCACTTACGATTTGTGGGATGATCCCCCAAGTACTTATCTAGGGATATCTTTGTTTCTATTCAATGATATGGAATATGAAATGGTATTGATTATCCATTCACATGAATATTGACCTATGGATCTATTCAAGTTCTCATATATTCATGATTGTTTCTATATCTGGATTAATGGAATAATGATATCATATGATATCCATGAGCCCCCATCTACCTTCCATCGCTGTGGCCGCTGCCCGGCGCGGCTTGGCGCTCGCTCCTGCGAGGTCGTGTCAGAGATCTTCGCGCGCATCATAGAGCGAACCTCCTCAAAGTCCAACGGGGCAGAAGCAAAAAACGACCTCAGCAGAAAAAAACGGTGGTTGAATCTGTCGATTTTATGGAATGATATATGGAAAATCATGGTGTTTGTCTCAGATTTCATGGGGTTTAATGATGATTTCTTTGGGGGAAATCGTTTTCTCATGGTGATTTTTGCAGATTCCATTCATGGAGTTAAAGGATGTTTTTTTTGTGAACCAAGCATTTCAATTTAGCTCTCGGCTCAACTCCTACCAGTGGTAGAGCTGTTCAGCAGAAGGTTGAGGGTCGGTTCAAGCATGGCGTGAAGATGCGTGAAGATTTTTGGTGCCTTCTGCCATCAGGATGGCATGAGCCTTTTCAGTTGGACGCAGCAGCTGCATCATACAATGACAAGCTGTGCTCAGAGTGCTTCCACCGTTTGTCTTCAACGCTACGCAGTGCTACGCTGCTTGACTGTGTTCCTACAATGACCATTGTAGAGCACAGGCACGCACGGTACGCCGACAAGACTGGACCACCTGGGGCGCTATTTTGGCAGAATTTGGAGTTGAATTTGTAGAGCTGGAGCCTGGCCACTCCTGCATGGCTGGTTTTTCTTGCAACTTGGCGGAAACATTTTTTCACTGCTTATGTTTTCTATAGTCTTCAATTTGTCTGTGGTTCAGCGGCTTGGATTCGGAAACGCCGGGCGCCATGCCCACATTCTGACACTAGGAGGGGAAGGTTTTCACCAGCCTTTCAGTGGATCAGTGCGCCAGTTTTTGTTGTGCTTGCAGCCAGGAAAAGTTCGACGGCCACACTGAGTCGCCCCAGTGTGAGATACCCTGAAGCTTTGCAATCCTTTTGTATACAAATTGTCCTGGCCGTTTCCCTGAGATCGGCAACACTTCAGCAACCACCAATACTGTACATGTGCCACATGCGCACTGACCCTGGCCAGGTTTCCGCCGCTTGGTTTCATTGCCACTGCTACCGCTGTGGCATGAACCGTTGCAGAGTCCGCGCGTGAAACCACGCATTTTCAGTGGGAATCTCATGGAATATATAACAATATATAACTAACAACATGATATTTGGATGCTCTGAAAATGGGGTATACACCTCAAATGGAAATGTGAAAAGGGATACCGATGATTAACTAGTGGATGCAATGAAGTAGCTTATGTTTAGACAAACCCGAAAGAAGGTCATGACTAGGGAGTGGAGCGTGAATCAGTTCGAATTGAATTCGCTAAAAAACTATTTCCTACTTACGTTACCCTCTGGTAATTAGACGTAGCTATTGAACATGGCCATAGAAAATAGTGGATTTTGCAATTAAAAATGGTGATTTCCCATAGTTCAGTTAGTTTACCAGAGGGTATATTCGATATCTCTCCTTCTTCCGGGAATGAAACAGTGGGACTGGACGAAATTCACCCCTGTTGCAGGGGATTCCAGAATAAAAAAAAACGGAGGTGCAATGGTGCAAAATCCAAACATACTTGAGGCATCTTGAGGCTACAATCTCTTGGGATCCAAGGTCTATGGTAAAAATTGATAGCGAGAATAGAGCTGATAGTCTCTGCAACCAGGAACTAAATCTCAAATTGATCAACCCATCTGTATCCAGCTGGGTTGATCCGGTTTTCATTGGATGTATTCAACGGAGAATGACCATGGCAAAAACGGACAGCTACCAACTCCATTTTGATCACCGAGCATCGGCTCCAAAGGCTCGTTGGGTTCGGACCTCATATCTTCAAGTGGCCGGAACCACCCATTGAACCATATGAAGAGAAGGGATGTACCGTTTGACCCTCTGTTTATCCCCGTCAAAAAAGCATGGTAAAAGATGGTAAAAGATGGTAAAAGTATGTATAAAGTACATAAAAGTAGTAAGATGATGAGGGAAAGCACCATTTTCAAAGGTACAAACGGAGGGTCTGGGTCTACTTACTCACTTTCGATATGCTTCCAATGCTCCTCAGAACATCTTTGGATTGTCTGAAGCGAGTTGGCCTCCAGAACACTTGATTCTCAAAGTTCGGCATCCGTAGAATCCCTACTGGTCATATCTTGTCATGGGCCAAAGCCCAACAATCCTTCAAGAACGCACACTTCCACACTTCCACATACCCTTTTTCAACTCTAAAAAGGAATCAAACATGGCTAAGAAAACCTACCAGAGGTTTGAATAAGACAATCAGATGGCAATCAGATGACAATCAGGGGGTTTCCTAAAATGGGGGTACCCAAAAAATGGATGGTTCATAATGGAAAATCTATTAAAATGGATGATTTGGGGGTACCTCTATTTTAGGAAACCTCAGATGACAATCATGCCATGGCATCCACAAAACAGTTGGCTCAAAAACAGCACATGCCATGGCGCCTTTTTCGGAGCTCTGGCAAGGATTGCGACTGCCGGAGGCCTCGGAATAAGGGAACAAAGGGGACCGATCCCATGGGATCAAACAGTGTGGATATTCAGGGGATATCATTGGATACGACCCCGGACCCAGTATTATGGGATATAAGTCACTATCTATTGGGATATTATGGGATATTGTGGGATATACCTAACTAAACATCTACAGTAATGGGATGTTATGGGATATCAGTAACTAACCAACTATTGGGATGTTATGGTATATTATTGGATATACGTAAATAAACATCTTCTGGGATATTATGGTATATTATGGGATATACGGAAATAAACATCTATTGGGATATTATGGTATATTATTGGATATACATAAATAAATATCTATTGGGATATTATTTGATATTATGGTATATTGTGGGATATACGTAAATAAACATCTATTGGGATATTATATGATATTATGGGATACATAACTAACTAACCATCAGATGGGTACGGTATGTCTGAAAATAGGGGATACCTCAAATTGCCATTATACAATGGCGATAATCTTGGAAAATGATGACTAGCCTATTCTAACCATCAATCCTTGGGGCCTTGGGGTATCCAATTTGAGACAACATATGGACATGTAGTTGAAGACAATCTCAAAAGTCCCAGTGCCAACGAACCAAGATGTCACTCACATTATCACATTGCCCGCTATGATCCACTTGTGGGGTTAGGAAACAGCCGGGCTGCCCCGCGAACCAAAGACAAACCAAGGGAAGCTACGTCCGAAACGTCCGAACCGTCCCAAACTTTGACGACAAGTCCAGTCGTCATCCCAAAGCATCGACCATCTCGAACATCCCGAAGAGAAGTGAACTCGGGTAAATCTTTGGCTTAAATAGCATAAAGTGGAGTTGCTATCCCAAGCTGTTGGTTGACGCAATCATCGCATTGCCCCACCGTCGATATATCCCCAAAAAACGTGTTCATTGATAAATGTTGTTTCATGTTATATATCATCTATATCTGATTATATCTCTAGATGTCATTGCGTCATGTATATGCGGTTAACTCGTGATATGCAAATATTATAATCTCGCCATATCATAGCAAATCAAATCAAACCTTTTTTGTTATGGACAGAGAGATTTCCCCGTGCTGTCGTTCACACCATGCCCTAGGGATACAAACACAACGGCCGCGGCGAGCGGCCGGGTTGATTGGGCTTGGGCTTGTCGTGTGCCGCCTGAATTGAGCAAAACACAGCCGCCATTGGTGTTCAAACGCCGTGTTGGTCGGCTATTCAACGAAGATATAATAACCAACCAGCCAACTATATATTTGATGTTCAAATAAGGTTGTTTAGGCATCTTCACCACTTACACCATATGTATCCATATTCTGGATACATATGGTGTAAGTGTTGAATTGTGGTTGGTTGGTGGTTGGTTCCGATCTTGTACTTCTGACATTGGCCTCCCAGTTCAGGGAAGTTAGTTAATTAAGTAGCATTTGTGACCATTTGTGGCTCCTTTTTCTTGACCCCTGTTGACACAAGGGATCGAGGCACCCCAAGATTACAACAGTACATCGGAACTCATCCCACTTCTGAAGCGGTTTATAACATGTTATAACTCATAACCCCAGTTTTCACTGGACTAACCCGACTGAACCCACTTGTGACTGGGGTCCGACGATGCTGCCTCAGACCGCGTCAGGGGCAGATTGCGAGACCAGTCCGTTAGCGTGTCCCTGCGGATCAGGGTCCGGATGAGCAAGCAAAGGGAAATTGCCCCATCCATGTTTACGGTATATCATTGCAAAAATATTTCATTCTTACTGGGAAAAGAACATATATGAACATATACTATATTGTTCATTATTGTTCTTTCTTACATAGACCTTCAGATTCATTTGGATCATTTGGATGATTTTTGGGGTGTGGTCAGGGTATTGTTTTTTTGATGTCTTTGAACCCTGGAACTTTGTGGATCAAAACCTATGGAGCCCCCGTTGCGAACCCTGAAATAGCGGGAATTCATCGATCTTCATCACATGAATTATGGTAGCTTATAAGTCTTGACCTATCCCTAGTTTATTGTTTTTTTTGAATATCAGGAAACAAGTTCTCCTTTGGCGTTAAATTTAAATAAATAGGTCCAGGAGCTCATAGCCAGTTACCGACCCAAACGATTTCAGATGTCACTTTACCTCTGCAAACATTCTGCACGCACTGGCAATGCCGTAAGCAAGTGGACCTGGAAACCCCCAAAATTGCCCGAGAATTAAAATATGTTAAAATCCTTTAAGCTGATGGTTGATTATTTTTTGGATTGGGGTTGACCTCAAGACTTCCTTTGCTGATTAAAACAAACTCCTAACACTCGGCAGATTCAACAGAAGCGCTTTTTAAATAGTACGTTTTTCCCAACACTGCTCGTGGTGTTGCAATGATTAATCTCTAGGTCGATTTTTTCCAACGATGGGCGAGGCCCGAATTTTCGGTCTTCTATATTTTTTTTTGCCTTGAAAAAGAAATACACATGGAATAAATCCGGGAATTGAGAAATTGAAGGCGTTCCCGACTTTTTCAGACCAACCGACCCATCAATCATTGGATTGGTTTAAGGGACAATTTGCTGGAAACCCCCACATTTCATTGGAAAAAACCATGGTTTCCTGTAGATTTTCCCTTAAACCAATGAATCAACCGACCCATCGCCTGTGATTATCGTGCCAATGGCCACGTCGCTGTCGGGATCGAAAAGAACCCACCTGAAAACCATACGTCTCATAGGTATATTTCGAAGCAGCGTTGTTTCATGACAATCGCAATCACATCATAAAAATAAAAAAAATAATAATAATCATCATCATCATCATCCTCATCATCATCATCATCATCATCATCATCATCCTCATCATCATCATCATCATCATCATCATCCTCATCCTCATCCTCATACTCATCCTCATCCTCATCATCATCATCCTCATCCTCATACTCATCATCATCATCATCATCATCATCATCATCATCATCATCATCATCCTCATCATCATCCTCATCATCATCATCATCCTCATCATCATCATCATCCTCATCCTCATACTCATCATCATCATCATCATCATCATCATCATCATCATCATCCTCATCCTCATCATCATCATCATCATCATCATCATCCTCATCCTCATACTCATCATCATCATCATCAACAACATCATCATCATCATCCTCCTCATCATCATCATCCTCATCATCATCATCCTCATACTCATCATCATCATCATCATCATCATCATCATCATCCTCATCATCATCATCATCATCATCCTCATCATCATCATCATCATCATCCTCATCCTCATCCTCATCATCATCATCATCATCATCCTCATCCTCATCATCATCATCATCATCATCATCATCATCATCATCATCCTCATCCTCATCCTCATCCTCATCCTCATCCTCATCCTCATCATCGTACAACATCTAACACTACATTTCATCACCGCTCACTGTTAACATCATATACCATCATCGTGATCCATTGTCATCTAGGAGTATATCCAAAAAATACGCGGTGGTTGACGATCTGGGGGAATTTGCCCAGTTTGCCCATTTTGCCCAATTCAGGAATAAACAGGTGATCGTTTCCACGTGTTCGTTTTCTTTCTCGTTTGCCGAAAAAAAAAGCAAAACAAATCCGCAGCTTGTTGTTCCAGGTGAAAAAAACTATGCTTGGCAGGAACCAATCTGCACTCGTTCTTCTTTTCAGTTTGCCAAACTTAGTCGGGCTCCAGCGGTAAAAAAAAACCAGCTGGTGCAGCCCAGTCTGTCTTTGATAGTTGTCTGTTCCCAAGTTGTTGGATCCAGTTTGCAAGGTCCACTGAACATTGTGGCCTGCACTCCCCCCCAAACTTGTACAAAAATATGCGTTTCCCTCAAGGTTCCTACTGGCGTACGCAGAAACAAGGGACCCCCCAACCTGCATTCACATACGGATTGATAGATATTGATAGCCAACAAGTGTTCAACGGGAGTTGGAAAGCGTGTCCCTTTAAATCCTCAGCTTGGTAAAGTAAGAAACAGTAAAGAACCAGAAACCAGGACCAGCATCCTGAATTTTGAGCAAGTTAGTCATATGTCAGGTCATTCTGATCGCTGGTCAATATCTCCAGGTCATGACTTTCACCCACCAAAAAGCCATCAGGAAGTTGGCCGGAAAAGGAACTGGAAGTTGGTGTATGTGACCTCAAATGAGGATGTGATCAGCAAGCCTGAGTGAATATGTGCAAGTACGACACAGCAGTTGATGATAGTTGGTGGTGTGGGTGGTCAAAATTGTGAGTTCAACAGGGACAGGAGCCAAATTTGTATGTTCAAACACACTGAAAACAATACTTGAGTGATAAGGAAACTTCATTCCTCTGGATAATTCACTATACCTATAATAGCCTATAACCGTACCCCCAAATGCCCCCCGAAAAATGGTAACAAGAACTGAACTTGTGGCGGTAAAAACAATGTTTCAGGGTACTTGGAGGGTCTAGGTGGAAAAAATCAAACCGGATTTACTAAGTCAAACAATTTATGATATTCATCGTCAAAAACATGGTGCCACTCAAAAAGCGCAGGCTCATGTTAGGGTGATTCTGACTGCATAGGACCTGCCTCATCTGCCCAAAGTGTACTGCGCTGCAGCTTCTCCTGCTAGGTCTGCTCGGTTCAAAACGCTTCGTTCAAGCAATCTGCAACAAATTGCAACAATGGATCGGGATGGAAGACCATCTTGAGATCAGTGAGAAGGATGTTGTCACGTTTCTCGTGGGGAAGACTTTGAACGTTTCCATGAAGAAACATCTTCTTGCAATTTCACACTCGACACAATAAACCTCCCCTACCCAAGGACGTACCTCAACAGTGATCCGCCTGACAATCAGCATTTTACCAAAGTGGAAGACGTCCCCAGTCAATCATCTAGACACCTGAAAATCCTCCAAGCTGATCATAAGCAATAATTTTTGATGGTTTCCTCGACCAAAAAATCACGTTATGTGTTATGAGGGGGTTAGTCAGCCCTAAGGCTCCCAAAATTCGCCACGCACCCAGGAAATCCCAGACATATCTAATGCTCAATGGGTCCTGTGGGTCTTTCTAGCTCCCTATTGAGTGGCTATATCCAAGCAAATGTACCCTCCAGTAATCAAAATGGCAGCCAGGGAAAACAGGATGCTTTACTGCAAAAAATATTGAGAACACAATAGACAACACCCTATACGCTCCATGTCTGGAACATTTACCAACATTTACCAGCAAAAAAATGTTCAAGGTAGGTAAATATAAAAAAATATATATATATATATATACATACATATGTGTATGTATATATATGTCAAAGCCACAGCACCCAGGTCATCCATAGCCCATTTCAGTCTCAAGGGAGACATCAGCCGAGACCTTTGCGTCATGCCGTGGAAAACGACGCTGTGGAACCAGGAGGTTCAATAGCGTGGTCAAGGGGACCACACCGGCTGCTATCAATATTGGTAGCGGAGCCGGCCCCGCTTTGGCCGGCGTGTGAGAAACGTGACTCAGGAGCCGGAGCTCCACGAGCACAGCACCCAGGTGCATGGCTTCGTCATCAAGTGGTTCCGCACCAAACTCTCAGATGTCAGGTGGCATTCGACAGTTCTCTGGCGAATCAGAAGATGGTAAGGAATACAGGCGTTGGAAGCTGTGGGTCACCAACAAGTTTTTGACCTTGGAAAAGCTGTCTGAAGAAGCAAGAGGACCATATCTGTTTACGCTTCTTTCTGGAAAGGCGTTGGAGGCAGTAGAACATATTCCTCCAGAAGATTACCAGAAAAAGGGTGGTGAGAAGGTGCTCATAGATGTCCTAGACCGAAGATTTCCAGACAAAGATACAACTGATGAGTTGGCCGAGGTGATGAGTGAGATTCTGGGAATGCGGGTCCGGGAAGGTGAAACTCTGAAACAGTGGATTGCTCGAGCAACAGAGCTTTTCGACAAATGCGACAGAAAAGCAGGTTGCAAATTTCCCCAAGAAGCCCGTGGCTTTATGACTTTGAAGTACTTTGGATTAAATGATGAACAACAAGCTGTGGTGAAGGGTCGAGCAATGGGCGATCTGAAATTGGACAACATCTCGAAAGCCATGAGATCAGTGTATCCTGATTTTGTTTTTCGTCGCAAGACTGGTGCAGCAGTAGTCGTGGAAGACGTAGACAATGAGGGGTACAATCAAGTGTCCGATGAAGTACAGGGTTTCGAGGATGTAGAAGCCTTTCTCACTGACCATGTCCAGAACACAGGTTCTGATGAGGCGGAGGAGCACTACGAGGAGTCTGAGGTAGCCGAGATTTTGGCCACCACCTGGCGTGAGAAACGAATGGAACTATCGAAGCTGCAACGATCCCGAAAGTTTTCTGATGCTGGAGCGGCCAAGAAGAGCTTTCGAGTGGAAATAGAAGAACTGAAAAAGCGAACCAAGTGCAATCGATGCGGCAGAGTTGGCCATTGGGCTAAGGAATGCCGACAGCCGAGAGATCCTTCCAATACGGCATCTAAGGGTCGTGGCAAAAG
Organism: Symbiodinium sp. clade C Y103; assembly: GCA_003297045.1. Taxonomy (NCBI): domain Eukaryota; class Dinophyceae; order Suessiales; family Symbiodiniaceae; genus Cladocopium; species Cladocopium sp. clade C. Next base: position 51,238 of record BGPT01000060.1, read on the forward strand.
TTCTTCTGAAGCAGCTGTGAACTATGTGGAGCAGGTGGATTCATCACCTGCGGTTTCATTCATAGCCTCAGTGTCCAGTGAGCAGACCCTTCTGCAGAAGTTGCGCAGCCAACGACGAGATCTGAATGCAACAGTTGAATCTGAAGTGCTCTTAGTATCTTCACCTGGTTTTGGGGTGTTGGACAGTGGTTGTGGAAAGACGATCATAGGGAAAAATACACTGGAGAAGTTTCAACAACTCTGGAAGGAACGTGATGTCTCTGGTTTGAAATTCAAGAACGAAGTGAATGTTTTCCGTTTTGGAAATGGTCATCAAGAAGTATCCAATTCTCTGGCAGAACTTCCAGTTGGCATTGGTGGTCGACGTGGAGTGATTCAAGCTGCCTTAGTAGAAGGGGATGCACCATTGCTCATTTCCAGACCAGCGCTCAAGACGCTGGGTGCCGAACTGAATTTCGGTGAAGATTCACTTCGCCTGTTCAATGATCGTGTCAAGGTGCCACTCTCCACCAATTCAGCAGGTCAGTACGTGGTCGATGTCTTGTCCTTCTCGGAACAGCAGTCCAAGGTGGGTACATGCCGCTCTCATGAAGTTCACCATGTTGTTCCTAAGAATGAACCTCACATACCAGCTCATAATCCTTGCCCGAATAATGATCCTGTTGATAATGGTCCCATAGCCCCCTAAGTGAGGAACCCAATCAAGCTGAAGTAGTCATGACTAGCCATGCAGAGATAGAACCATCCAGGGAAATGACACAAAAGCCCAATGCAGAAGTGCTATCCGTGAGCAAGAAAAAGGGTGGTATCACTAGGAAACAACTCCGCAGTCTCAAATCCCAGGTGAAAAATGCCAAAAGACCCCTGGGGGTGAAGTATGCTGTTGTTGAAGTGTTTTCTCCTCCGCGCTTCGTGCCACAGGTTGAAGCATGGGCCTGACTGGACTCTCTGTGGATCTCAAACAAGGTTGGGACCTTTCTGATGCCAAGACCCAGGACAGGCTTGCTGCATGAGGAACTCGATCAATTTCCACCGGAACTGTTAGTGTTGTGTCCGCCCTGTACGAATGCCGGTGGTTGGTTCAATTTGAACTCATGCTACATGCCCATCCATGAAGTCCTCCGGAGAAAACTGCAACTGAAACGATTCACGGCCTTTTGCAAACGGTTGATTCTGCAACAAATCAAGCATGGTGGTCGATTTATGTTTGAACATCCCAAAGGGTCATCAGTGTGGAAGGACGATGATGAGATGGATCAGCTCTGCCAACAATTTCATGTCGTAGAAGTAGACATGTGCTGCTATGATTTGCATCTCCCAGCCATTCATGATCGACCCAAACAGTTGGTGAAAAAGGCAACACGACTTCTGGTAAGTCATGAGGACATGACATGTCTGCATCGCCAATGCCCAGGAGACAGCAGTCCAGCCCATCGACAGCATGCCACAGTCGCCGGGCAACATCCAGCGGTTGGCAGTGTGAGTCAGCACGTAGGGAAGTACACTCCGAAATTCGTTCAAGCTGTGTTGCGAACCATTCCCAATTTCAACTGTCAAGAAGTGTTGCTTTTGGATGAGGAAGTTTTGATAGCTGAACACATGTGTCATGAAGTGTTTGCCAGCTCTGTTGCAAATGATGATGACGATGATTCCGCTCCAAAAGCATCCGAAGATCCTGACAATGCGGCCGAGGATAAGATTGTAGCCTCTTTGCTGAAGTTGCATAAGAACCTTAGCCACCCCTCTAATCAAGAATTAGTCAGGGTTTTGAAACATGGTCAAGCATCCGAAAAAGCCATTGCATTGGCCAAACAGTTGAAATGCCAGCTTTGCGAATCTCGAAAGGCTCCAACTATCCCTCCGCCTGCTCAGACTTCTCGAGTGGTTGATTTCAATCAGCGAATTGGAATAGATGTGAAGTTCCTGCCAGGCTGGAAGGTCAATCAAAAGGTAAAGGCTTTGAACATAGTTGATCAAGCTTCCAGTTTTCAGTTGATGATTCCTTTCTTTGAGACCGAGACAGCCGGACTCCTCCGCAAGTTGCTGAATGAACGTTGGTTCTCATGGGCAGGTAATCCTAAGGAGATAGTGATGGACCCCGCAAGAACTAACTTAGGACAAGCACTCACTGAACCGACAGAGTTGGAAGGAACTCACATTTCAGCAACAGCAGCAGCGGCCCACTGGCAATTGGGCAAAACAGAGGTGCATGGAGGACTTTTTGCAAAGGTCCTGGAGAAGGTTTTGGCAGAAAGGTCACCAACGGATCAAACCGAATGGCTTGATTGTGTTCGTCAGTGCCATGTGAAGAACACGACAATCCAAACCTATGGTTTTTCACCTTGCCAGCATGTGTTTGGACAAAACGACCTGTTGTCAGATCCACAAGCTGTAATTCCATGCACTGCCTCCTTGCAAGATGATGCCATAGCTCGGTCATATGCCACTCGAGCTGCAGCACGAAAAGCCCTTGTGGAACTCCAAGATTCCAAAGGATTGCGGAGAGCACTTGCAGCACGCCCCAGAAAGGATTTGTCCTTCAGCTCAGATGACATCATAGCCTATTGGCGTGATCAGAAGTGGAACAATGGTAAGCTCACCAAGGGAGGACGTTGGTACGGAAGTGGTGTAGTGATAGGTAGGGTAGGCAAGAATGTGATCATTGCCCATAGAAATCATATCCTTCGCCGTGCCCCAGAGCAACTTAGAATGGCAACGAATGAAGAGAAGACTCTTGTGTCCGATCCCGCAAATGAACTCCTAGGCATCAAGGACTTGATCGAAGGAGGTACATTTCGCAGTTCACAATATGTAGATCTCTTGCATCAAGCCTATCCCCCTTCCGATGATGTTGCGATGTGTCCAGAGGGCCTTGAAGTCAGAGCTGAAGCACTGGGCCGTGCAGTGTCCGAAAGCCCACAAGAGGCTCAGCCAGTTGACAGCGATGTAGCCATGCCTGAAGTGCCTGTTGATGTACCTACAGACGTCTCCGCAGGACCGTCTTCGAATGTGACCGAAAAGCCACAAGATGAAGTCAATGAAGCAGTCATAGATAAGTCACCAGCCGAAGTTGTTCCGGCGGCTGCTTCTCAGTCTAGTGCGTCACAGTCGGAGTCAACATATGGTCCCATGAGACGAATCCCTGCCAAGTCTGGACCTCTAGCCTTGTACAGACCGATGCCTGTTCAGCATGACGATTTTGTGGAAGTCATGCAGGAAGTGTTGCCTCAACTCCTGGAGGAAGCCACTAGAGGTACTAAGCGAGAATCTCAGGATGACAGCGAAGCACCTGCTCCCAAACATGCTAGGGGACATGAAAGTCATGTAGTTCAACATGAAGTGTTGTCTGTTCGTCATGAACTTTCCAGATCCGATGCTCATGAACTTTGGGACTCCTTTCAAAAGGGTTGTGGTACTGAAGTGTTGATCGCTCAATACATGCAGAAGAGGGCTCAGAAAGAACTTCCGCATAGTAATAACGAGCCAGGGTTGCAAGCATAGGTGGACGCTGCCAAAGTTCAGGAGTGGAATACACTGATCGAAAAACAGGCGGTCAGGCTGGTACCAAAAGCTCAGGCTGAATGGATTCTAAAACACCAAAAGCACAGAATCATGGGAAGCCGTTTTGTCATCGTCAAGAAAGCCATGGAGGATGTGATCGAAAATGGTGGAATCCCTGATCCATCAAATGCCGAGCACTGGAAAGTCAAGGCCAGATTTTGTCTGCAAGGCCACCTTGATCCAGATCTCTCCCACAAAGCCATGCAAGGCATGTTGCAAAGCCCTACACTATCCCAAATTGGTAGAACTGTGCTGTTTCAAATGATAGCTTCTCACAAATGGGAATTACAGTTAGGGGATATCAAGGGTGCCTTTTTGGAAGCCGGACCAATTCCAGCGCAATACAGACCCCTGTATGCATGGGTACCTCCAGGTGGAATTCCAGGTGCTGAAGGTTTTCAACTTGTTGAAGTACTAGGCAACGTCTATGGCCAAAATGATGCTCCAGCTGCATGGTATAAGGCGTTTGATTCCGAAGTTTTGAAGACTGGATTCCAGCGTAGCAAGTACGACCCATGTCTGTATTTTCTTCGATGTCCCAAGACCAATCGTTTGCTTGGAGTTTTGGGTTCAAATGTGGATGATACTGCAACAGCGGGCGATGGCCCTGAGTATCAACAAGCCTTGGCCCAATTGCGTCGTAGATTTCCGTACAGAAAGTGGAGAGTACGTGAGGGAGAATTCTGTGGTGCTCACTATAAACAAAATGATGATGACATGTCAATCATGATGACTCAAGAGGGTTTTGCTGAAGGCCTCAAACCTGCGTACATACCCACAGCACGCCGTAGTCATAGGACTGCCACGTTGAATTCGAAGGAAGTCAGTGTTCTCCGGGCCATCAATGGTTCACTCAATTGGCTGGCAGGCCAAACAAGGCCAGACCTGTCTTCCCAGACCAGTTTGTCACAGCAAGCGTTCCCTGCACCGACTGTCCATCATCTGTGTGAAGCCAATAATGTCATCAGACGTGCAAAGCAACATAAAGAGTTGGGAATTAGATTTTTACCAATCGAACCTTCCAAGCTTCGTCTTGTTTGTCATGCTGACGCTGCCTTTGCAAATGTTGGTGCATACACACAGGCTGGATATGTGATTGGTTTTACAACTGATACTTTGGACACAGGTGAACCGTCTCCATGGACACCAGCGATTTGGCGAAGTTTCAGATTGCCACGTGCCGTTGGTTCAACCCTTGCGGCAGAGGCACAGTCCATGGTTAGTGCAACTGGTACTCTGGAATGGGCATCACTCATCTTAGCTGAAGCAATAGATGGTCCTTTTGATGTGCGGACCTTCGAAAGAATGCTGAAGGTAAGAACTCCTGTGATCGTCACCGACTGTAAGTCACTCTACGACCATTTGGTTTCTGTTTCTTCTCCAACAGCAGTGGAAGACCGTAGGACATCAATAGATATAGTGATACTGAGACAAAGCATTCTTCGGATGCAGGCTTCAATCAGGTGGGTGCCGACAGACCGCATGCTAGCCGATTCACTGACGAAAAATGCTGGCGATCCCACAGACTTGCTGAGAGCTTGTGTCAGGGAAAATGTGTACCATATCAGCCCAGAAGAAGACATCCTTCAAATGCAAGCCAGAGAAAGGAAACGTCGTTTGGACAAAAAGGTTGTTAGCTGAAAAGAATTCATGTTCAATTTTGGAACTCATGTATAGTGCATAGTGCAAGAGCTGATGCGAAGAGACTAATCACCTGCAGACCTTTTTCCCTTGTGTAGAGCTTGTGTTAGGATCTTAGGTTGTCTCAATGTCTCTGTCCAAGTCCCATGGAAGTGCAATGCAGCCGCTGACCGCAGAAGAGATGGCTCTGTTGCGAAGTCTGCAGAACCGAGCTCTTCAATCCAAGGCTGCTTCTATGGCCTCGAATATGCCATCAATGTCCCATGGTCTTGAGTTTTCTCCCGGCCACCTTCCAGGTGATGATTCTGCGAGCGAATGGAGTGAGATCGATGGTGGAAACATGTCAGACTCGTCCAAGCGTCGCCTTGAGGCGGATGTGGCCCCAATGTATCATGCTGGTGCATCTGGGGGATATGTTCCGAAAGCCATGACTCCAGTGCCTATGACTGTGTTTGGAAATCCAAGTGGGGTAGGCTCCGCGACCACATTTGGCTCCACCAAGAAGGGCACCGAGATCCATTTGCCCGGAGAACCTCGCCATGTGGGGTATGACATTGATCGAGTTCGGCAAGTTGGCGTCCAAGAATATCCAGTATGAAGAGTTAGCTCTGGCCACTGATAAGGACAATGTGAGTTATCGTAAGTGGTGTAAGAGTCAAGTGGATGCAGCGGAAGGACGTTTGAAGGATCTTGCCTTGTACCTTTGGGCCTATGATCATGAGACCGGACAGATTGACCAGAGACCAGTGATTCCTGGTACTTCGGATGTGCGTCGATTCAAAGGTGATTGAACTGTGGATGATTTTTCCTGGAAGTGCTATGCATATGAACGAGATCGGATGTCTCGTCGATTTTAGATATTAGAATCAGTGTCAAAGCCACAGCACCCAGGTCATCCATAGCCCATTTCAGTCTCAAGGGAGACATCAGCCGAGACCTTTGCGTCATGCCGTGGAAAACGACGCTGTG
>BGPT01000060.1:58106-79259 GCA_003297045.1 Symbiodinium sp. clade C Y103
CGGGGCCCCCCCCCCCTTGGGGGGGGGGGGCCAGCAACACGGGACACGGAAGCATATATATATGATACACGGAACATATGGGCAAATATGTCAATAGGGCCCAGATCTGCTGTCCTGTGAGTCCAGGGATGGCAAGTGAACGGCCTCAACGAGCCCAACTCTACGGATGGGTTACTACTTGAAGGATCATCCCGTGATGCCATGGAGCAATGGATCGTAAATGGGCCAAGGCCAACGGCTATAAATGGGATCGCGTACTGAATGGACTTAGTACGGTTTTTTTTTAGCCAGTTATGACAAAGTGGGATGATCCTCCAAGTACGGTCTTGAAGAAGGGGAATCATTTTAAGTGTCTTCCACGAGCTTTAACAAAGAACCCCCAAGGTAGTCTAGCCGGTAGTACGTCGTTAAAGTGGATATTCCCATGACACTAGTATACCGTATACGGCAGAGAACAGCTTGGCTAAATTGAATTGTTCCGCATCCAGCAAGATACAATGCCTCTTGGAAGTTTCGGCTTTGAGGAAAAAATGCAAAGTTTTATGGATGAAAACAGAACTTAATGTATATATATATATATATATAACATGTGTATATATATATATATATTCATTGGGTTGGTTCAAGGGAAAATTTACAGGAAACCCCCATAATTCATTGGAGAAACCATGGTTTCCTGTAGATTTTCCCTTAAACCAATCCAATGATATATATAATCTATATATATATATACACATACTATGGATCTATGGTGGGGCAGGGACATGGGTGGCTTGGATTGCGATTTGGATGAAGGAGAGTGTTTTTACAGTGGGCACGTACTCGGCGTAGTATTGTCTCATCATCTCCAGATTTCCATCACCCCGGAACCTCCTCTGGACTTTGCATATGAGGACTATCATACTGATTTGTGTAAATTTATATTTACATATATTTACATAGTTTTACATAGTTTTACATAGTTTTACATAGTTTCATATAGTTTCACATAGTTTTACATAGTTTTACATAGTTTTACACAGTACCTGCTTGATCACGACTTGCTATCCTCGAAGTGGGATTTGTTATGATTTGTTGGTTTGCCAGTTTGCAAGGTGCTGGAGGCCAAATTTGCAACGTGTCTCTCTGGGATGCTTGCAACCAAACACCATTGGTTTTCCGACATTCTTTCGACTCTTTGCGACTTTCATGACTATGGGTCAAACATATGCAAAAACTAACCAACCCATAATAATCTGGTTTAATGATTGACACTGCCAGTGTGACTTAATGAATTTCATGGTTAACACCATTATGCGATGTTCAATGACTAACAATTAGCAATAAATTGTGGCTCCAAAATGGTTCTCGGATGACTCAACCCACAGCCAGACTCTGGACCCGCTAAGGTCTCGCGCAACTTCGGCACTTCCGGGGGGTCCTAGATTGACATTGAAAGTGCCGGATCAGGGGAACCAAATATGGCGGCGTTTCTTAAAATGAGGGATCCCCAAGTCACCATGGGTTTCAATATGTTTCAATACTAAATTGGTCTCATTTCACATTTCGGCTGATTTGGGGGGTACCCTCATTTCAGGAAACCTCCATATATACAAAGAAATGTGATGCGAATTGTGCGTATACAGTGCGTATACAGTGTATACATTTACCGTATGTATATATATATACTATATATATATATACATGTATGTGTCTGTGTATGCATGTCTGATCATGTCTGCACACATAAGCGTAGACATAACAGTAGTACACACATATGCAAACAAGCTGTGTACATGCATGTATATCCTAGTATACCAGCAAGCGAGGGAAATATTGCACGATATTGCACGCATTCATTTCACCTCTGCTGGTTTAATTGGGAGAATCATCCAGAGAGAAGGGACTGGAAAACAACGGACACGGAATCAACCGGCCAAGAGTTGTCTATCAAAATTGGGGACCCCAACGATTTAAACAAATATCAGGGATTATTAGGGCCTGTATGTCTTTGTGGGGTATCTATGTCGCCACGATGATAGCAACTGAGACTCAAATTCTTGGTACAGTTCGTAAATCGAAGTTCAGCTCACTCATTACACTTCAGTGGGCTTAGATTGGCTTAAGTGAACCAAACGAATAATCATATATATATATATTATTCATATACATACACGTCTTGATACCTAGATGTATGGTTTATACACATTTATAAATATGATATACCCCAAACATAACCCATACATGATGGCGTGTGCTATGCTTATCACATGTTATTACAAGGTTATCGCTGGTTTATTTCTCGCTTCTTGAGCGGAGCATAGAAATCACAAGGCACAACAAGGTGGTCAAGTCTCAGGGGTGGCATCAGTGTTCTTTTTTCCGCCCCATTTTCATTCAACTTTTGTGTGTGTATCTCAATTTGTAAACAAATAATATCTAATAATATCTATAATTCATGGCCAATATTTTTTAAACTTCTAGTTATGATATCTACAATAAATCAGAATCTATCGAGTTGATATAATATATAATAATATAGCTGTGGCTGTGCCATGTGCAGATATGCACCATTTTCTACGCAGTTGAACGATGTTGACCAAGTAGCATCTGTTTTGACCACGGCCAAAATCGCCAACTACAAAGGAAAATCCGATTGGCGACGTTGGTCATCAGTCTGGGCCGAGTAGCATCACAAGTCTGAGATCTTTGTATCATTGGATTGGTTTAAAATTTACAGGAAAACCCTATATTTGATGGGACAATCCATGGTTTCCTGTAAATTTTCCCATTAACCAATCCATTGATTGTATGTATTCCCGCTCTTCGAGGCTGAGTAGCTCAGCAGAAGGGTCTTACTGCCGTTTGGGATCATGCAGGAAACTGGTTGCCCTAGCACCATCTCCACATAGGAAAAGAACATGGCAAACCATGTTTTCATGACTGATGTACAACTACCATACGACCTGTGGGGAGAAACCCCTTGCACCAGTCTGCACAGTTGTGATGTCCTGATTGAAGGGCAGCAATGGCATCCCATTCGCCTCTCACCTTAGCGGTGCATCTCGACTGATTCTGGGGGAGTCAAAACCAATGCACCCCAATCTTTAGTGCGTAAATTGCACATCCCAATGTTTATCGTAAACCCCCCAAAAAGACCGAAGAGGTTCACATATGTCCAATTTATCATTGTTCTAGGATTTGATTCTACACGGATTTTTCTTTCCTATCTTTTTGGGGACTACTAAAGAGTAAATGTATGTAAATGTCACATGTCATCTGTTTGTTTCCGCGGCAAAAGCCTCATGCCTGTGGTTCCCGCACGGCATGGCGAAAGCGGATGGCGGCATGGATCCGGAACCTGCCCATGGGGGTAGCCCAAGTCACTTCGTTCACCGTTTCCTAAGTCATGGTTGTTTCATGGGATGATGACTGGGGTAATTTCTATGACTTTTTATATCACCTCCATTGGATATATGAATCTCTTGGAATGGCATGTATACACTAGCAAACCCCGTTGATAGTATTGTATATTATTGTATATGAGTTTACAGTCAATTACATAATATGTAATATAGTATGTAAATATATATATATATACATATAATATGAAAATTATGTGTATATATATATAATTGAAATCAAATACTGTAAATATATGTCTAGCTTGTAACATGCGTATATACTGGAATATACTCAATATACCAGTCAAATTTGAGACTGAGAAATCGGCAAATCCATGTGGCACATGAAGGGCCACCATGTGCATGCTTTTTTGCTCTCTCACTCACGATCTCAAGCGAGGCTGTTTTGGCAAAGGTGAGACAGAGACCTTAGCTGGAATAGACCAGCATCAAAAATCCAAAGATCAAACGAAGCGTGTTGAAGAAAAAGACAACAACACTTGGTATCCGCATGTATCCGCCTTCTGCTATTCCCCATCTTCACCGATGCTCTCAAGGTCTTGCTCTCGAGGCTTGCGAAGGTGCTTGAAGTCAAAGGAACTTAAGTGGAATTCGACAAAACCTGGTGGACCCTCAGCCTCTTCATCTCCATCCCCGACCGATACCACAGCACTCCTGGCACGCAGGTAATTGCGCGGGCGGCTACCAGGGATCCGGAACAACAGGGTTGAAGGGAAGCGCCAGACTTTTTCGGTCTGTTCGTCTGCGAGGCTCTCCTTGGCACTGCGAAAAAGATCCTTCACTCGCGGCCAATCGTTGACGGAAACGAGGCTGCGCAGTGTCGGCATGCCGTCTCCGTGATGCGAGCGCGAGAAAGACACGGTGGCTTCCTCGATGTCCAGCTGCGGCGTGTCGATGTCCACCAGCAGACGAAGCTGCATCAGCTGTCTGAAGGCCTTTGCCACTTCGTCGCTGCCCTCTGAAGGCTGCCTTGGCTGCACTTGCCGATCCAACTGCGAAGGGCATGGAGGGCCATGGCCAAGGGCATCAGGCGGGATACCAAACTGATCTGGATCAGCTCGCAAAGCCAGAAGGTAGAAGTCATGCCCTGCTGCAGCACAGCTTGTGCAGAAGACATCGGTGGACACCGGGCCGTGCGCACCCTGCAAGACAATCCGCAAGCAAGGCGGGATGGCCGTTTTGCTTTTCAGGGCGGCTTCACTCTGCAGAAACTGCACAAATTGCTGCCGGCCATCTGCATCCAGAAAGAGATCCAAGAAGTTGCTGCCACTCAACTTCCTCTTGATGTTCAAGAGCCTTTCCAACGTGGTGGAATCCTCCACGATGCAATGACTGCGACGGTCCAAAACCAAGTCGCCGTCACAGACCCCCCTCAAAACAGCACGCCATGCCAGAAGGAGAGAGGACGCATCGTCAGATTCCAATTTTGCAGCAATGTGGCATTGTATGACATACACCTAGGAACGCAAACACGTGCTTGCAAAATGTTTGTCGTTTTCAAGTAAACCGTGTTTTCCATGTTTTTCAAAAACAATTATTCTGTTTTCCCCTTAAAAAGAAAACACGGCAAGTAAGATCCACAACATGCACAGAAACCATAATGGTTTCGATGACGCTCCATTTGACTAAACATCCAAAGACCATTCACGGACAGTCGTGCCGGCAACATAGAGCAAATCAACGGAGAATAAGCTTCAATAAGTTGGAGTAAATCACAAAATCCGCCTTGTTCATGTTCTTTACTTGCCAAGTTGGATTTTACTCAATATGAGTCAAACCACATGGTTGGCCTTGAACATCCAAGTACAAAAAAGGGTTGGTCTGAAAATGTTCGGTACAGTCCCTCATTTTATCTAAAATGAGGAAAAAAGTCCCTCTAAATCTATTGGTCAATGATCTTTTTATCCCTATAAGTATGGTCATATTCTATGGGTATCCCCCATGGTATCAGACATCAAAAACATATCGTATCATCACGGATGACTCAAGGATGACTAAGGATGTTCAAGGCACCAAGCAGAACATCATCCCAGCCAATATGACATGCGAGAGCAGACTTGATAAGATCAGCATGGGAGTCACAGGGCCTATCCGCTGCCATTGTTTCAAAGTCACCACTGTGGCTCCCAAGATATAGGTGGGGACGGTTACCTTGAAATCAATGAAAGCCACAGATTGAACCACAAGTCCCGCAGCTGAAAGCTTTTCCATGGCATTCACGCGTTGATAGTCCGTCTCAGTGGTCAATGCACCGTAGGTCCAGACAGCATATACGCCGACCAAAAGACTTTGCATGATGCGAAAGTGGCTGAACGTTTTCATCTTTACCAAACCTGCTTGCAAGACAATGTGCAGACCATATTCCGCCAGGGGGGCTAGTAGTGTAATGCATGAAGACATGCTCGGATCCACTAGCAGCTGCTGCATCGCGAAAAGGGTGACCGCAAAAACGACATGAATCCCAACACGGCGAAGCCTTTCAAAGATGTCTATCCGAACTCTCAGCAACTCTGCCTCAAACCGCTGCTGTCGATCCAGCTCATGCTGGCTCGGGACCTTGTGCCGGAGCTCACGAAGTGCTGCCAGCCCGAGGTACAAATCGGACTTGGTCAAGCGTAGGTGCAGAGCTGCCAGCAACAGCATTGAGACCACAACCGCAGATGGGATCCATCCAGAAACGAGGTCCATTGCAAGATATCCCAAGGACGCCACAAGGAGACACACGGAGAGAAAAAATCACTTGAGATTCATAGATTCATGGTGTTTGTCTATGCGTATTTTGTACAAATGAACTTGAGCCAATTGGTGCGGAGTTGGTGCGGATTGCATAATTAGTCTTTTTTTCTATGACACGATATTAAAAGATTGTCAAAATATGTTGAAACATGTTGACTGCGCCGGATGTCCATGCATCCCTGCGGTCCATACTTCTTCGGCCTTTCAGCACCATCCTCCACGATCTTCCTGCCGAAAAAATGAGGGTAAACATCTCGGAGAATCTCTGAGCAGAAAACACATATCTGACATTATCTGACTTGAGAGCCAAATTTTCCAATTCAATGCTTGGGGCTTCAAATCTGCAATCGTGTGGTCGGCAAGGGAGAATTTGTCGATGTCAAGGCGGATCCAAAGAGAACACATGGTTTCCACCTCCAGTTGACCCCGCAGAAAAAAAGGACCGATGTAGGCAGAAGCAAAGAATCAGCATCGTCATTCCACCAATATCTTGCAAGCACCTAGACCCTCCATCTGTAAAAATTGTGTTTACCCCACAATAAACTAGTACTGTGTGGTACGCGGTACTTTGATCATTTTCTTGGGCTATTTGAAAGGTCTAGGCAGATCTTGAAACGGACATGGCGAACGGCTCCGCTCCTGTTGCCACTTCGCAGGACACCCTGGCGCTGTGGGGTTGCAAGAATCTTTTAGAATTTGGTGAAACTATTGCATACCATCCATCCATGTACGAGGTATTTTGGCGGCAAATGGATGTATATATTCATATAATTTCATATAGATCTATATATACCTAACATGATCCAAAATGGATGGACTTACATTTACCAAAACTAGTCTGAATATGTCTCTAAGATCATCTCAGGAGCGCGGTAAAATTACTACATCAGAATTTATCGAAAAAAATGTTGGAGATCTTCGGATTTGGGAAATTTTCCCAACATCGCACGGTCTTGCAGCACCCGGATTTGGACCGCGGAGATCCCCGCGATGAACTTTTTTGTGGATGCCATCAGTGATCGACCGTTGCGACATGTTTACGACTCCGTGTACCTGCCCATTTTTTGCAGTTCCCAATGTCTATTGATTGCATCACTTGTACAAACCACCATTTTTTTTACGGATATGTGAAAATGATGTCTATATGGAATGGTATATAAAATGGTAAAGTATATAGAACAGTATGCGTAGCGGCATGAGGGTATGTCATGGAGAAACTCTGGGGCCACTGCTTGTGCACATGGAGCTCGATTATCTTATCCAAAGACCCCACTCGAGGAGAACCCAGCTGACTAGAAAAATGCTCAAACACAGAAGGGGAGCAACAAACACCATACATTAACCAATGAGCTGTTGGAAGACTTCATCACTATGAACAACATCTACAGCAAACTACCAAAACGCAATGGAATGACCCCAGTTCAGAGGTAAAACATGAGTTCAAACATAGCAAAACAGCCAGGCACAACGAGAACCGCCCAACCCCCCCGTCTTTGCAATCATCCCAAGCCATTTGACTTAAAAAAAAACTAGCAAATCCCTACAACTTAAGTATCTGACTACATGTATACACACCATGATATACATACACACATATATATATATATAGTATATAGATTGCATATAGTGAATAGTCTTTTGGCAGAATTCATCAGTGTTTGGTTTTCAAAATGGTGGAACTCCTTCTCCCGGGCTCTTCCGCAGCTGTGCCTTTGGTTCCTTCCTGGCGCTGGATGCTCTATGCTAGACGACTCATGAATCTATAAACACACATGTAGCAATAAGGAAAAGCAAACGCAGAAGTACGCCTATGCATTTCATATTAATCATATATGTTTACAAAATCACACGTCTACTTGTTTCAAAAAGTATCTAAACAAAAATCACATGTTTCAGTGATAGACACACAATGACACACATATAAGTCAAAATAGATAATGAATCAAAGTACTGAAGTTCACACTCGCTAGAATCAACCCAAAAAGGAATGGCCGAAAAAGAGATGGGCACTGAGAAAGAAATATTCTTTTCAGGCGGGTGGTCTTAAAGTCGGTACAGAATATGCTCAAGTATCTGAGGCAATGCAATCATTCCTATGGCAAACAAAAACTGCAAAACATAAAACCTAAAAAAACTTAGGCAAAACTGAATAACTAGTTGACTAGTCGTTATTTGCACTTTTCCCTCCGTTTGAAGCTGTTGGTCTAATCGAAAACCATGCAGAATTCTATTCACCGTTCAGATGAGGTCGCTCAGAACAAGCGTTAGGAACCAAGTCTTTGTGTTTGTACTAGAAATCAGGCAAAATGAAGCCCAAACATGAGTTATTTTAATGTGCACTTGGAATTTCGAGTTTTTATGTTTACCAGGTACACATTCTTGGCAACAAGAGAAGGGTTCAAACATTTAGTGTAAAATCGTTGACCGAGAGTCAACCTGAGAAGCCAAGAGTTCTTGTCCTGAAGTGCTGTTCCATTCCCTCCATACATTGATCCATTTTCCAACTAAGTTCACCCTTCACTAGTTGGCATTTGCCTTTTGTCAAAAGAGCCAAGTCATAACAACTACATGAAGCTCAACAGATTTTCAATGGGTGATCTAATCATATCTAATCATTCTAATCCATCATATCCTTTCTTAGCCAAAAATCGGAACCATCTGAAGAAGACCAAGCTACTGGGGAAGCGACTGACTTCGACTGAATTCCTTCTGGCAATGACCATATATGATACCTACATATATCTACTGTATGTAATCTAAGATTAAATCAAAAGCCAAGGTGGTTGGATGTCTAAGTAGGCTCCATGAATGATTTTTTCCGTTTCTGAGAGGAATCACTGGTGCAAGCCGCTTGGTCAAAAATCAGCGGTCTACGCGCGAAACGATTTTTCAGTCGATCCCTTCATCTAAAGGGCCATCTCCGGAAGGTGCGAAACCTACGGTTATGGCCCTTAACACTATAACCATAGGGATATAAATGGGATTATAACTATATGGGTATAACTGGGATAAATGCTTATGGGTATAAATGGGATTATAACTACTAGACCTATAAGGTTACATATCACTATAGGCCAGTTGTAACTGTTAAGGGCTACAACTGTAGCTCTAATGTGGGCAAAAATAAGCCAACATCTTATCAACCAGATGTCCCGCCTTTTGGAGCTGGCAGAATCTTCAAAAACCCCGGAGCGAGACGGAGCAACCTGGGGAGGTTGCGGTTCGTCCGACCGACTGGTGGACCTCCAAAACACAGGGCTGAAAGATGGTGGAATCCTACGGGTTTGTCTGAAGATATTGGAAAACCACCAAATTTGATTGGTTATGATAAGTCATGATTGTTTAATCATAATTTTCCGATGGCAATTGAATGCTGGGACACCGGTATAGTATGGTATACTTCATTTTCAGACAAAGCCAGATCAAAAAAATCATCGAAAAAACCATCAGCAGGCCGGCGGGGCAAGGAGAGACCGTGAATCCAACTCCCCGGTGCAAAAGGGCTCATATGCATGTACTGTTGAAGGCAACATCACATGTTTCATATAGAATATAGCAACCCCAAAAAGATGCGGACAAAGTGTGAAACCAGGATGGTAGTTCGATGATGCTTTCCAAATAGTTTCCAGGTTTCCAACTGCTCTATCTTTTTGTGGGGTTGCTAGACAGTATCAACACCCAAACTGTCAGTTGGGGTGTCTTTAGATGTTTATCATTGTCCATCCATACCCAACTGAATTTTCTCAACACCCATGGCAGATCCACATTGTCATGACAAGAACTAGGTGATCTGGCAGGTGATCTGGCATAGTGAAGCCTTCCGGGAAAGTGCAAAATAGATCAGAAGAGGGTAACATGCAATAAATTCTAATCTATAATGTATGGGCTGCTCATTGGTAGGTAGCCCATGAGTATGTTCAAAAAATATGATTTCACTAAATGTAAATAATCTATGTAGGAAAATGACCATTCATATCCATCGATTGCATCCTGCGTTTTGAAGCACAGGAAAACCCTCCAATAACCTGACTTAGCTATGATGTGTTGCATCTCCCGATACCCTACATTTGACCAACCAAGATTAGGGACCACGGCCCGGCCGTTTTTCCTTTACGACACCTTAAAGAATCTCGAGTTTTTTTTTTGGGCTGATACACTTTGAAAGATTCTGTGGATGAACGAAATCCCGCACCAGTTGGTAGATGGTGTATCCCATGAGAATCCCAGTATGTATATATATATATATACACATACGTTCATAGTGTTTCATAGTTCCCAATAGTTGCCAACTGGTGCAGGATTTCTCCTATCCATAATATGATATAATCATTTACCAGCATCGTCTTTTCCTGAACAAATAAATCAACACTAATATGAAACCAACCTTTCCCCAGCTTATAAGAACAGCAATTTGAGGAAATGCCGACCAGTCTATCCATGTCTACTTGGGGATGCAGTTCCACTTATAAGTGGCTATACACCAATAGTTGCCCAAGTTATCGGAGCTAATACCATGGTTATTCCCATAAATAACCCCAACTGCACCGTGAAGTAGGTTATTTCACTATTACATCCAACTACAAATATCTACAAATCCCATTAAATTACAATGTCTCCATCATCTCCATGCAAAAAAACACCATTAAATCCCAGTTATTAAGTAGTACTTCATGTGATTAATTAAATCCCATTAAGCCACCCTTTTTCCATTATGGTTGCTTATAAACGAGTTAAATCACCCATCAAATTCCATTAAATCTCATACAATCCCATTGAATCCCATGTATCATCACCATTAAATCACCATTAAACCCTTTCAATTTCATGAAATCACAGTTTTTCTATCACCATTCTGGGTAAATTACAATAATTCACTAACCTGAATTAAGGCCATTTGGGGATAATATCCCTATACTAACCATATTTACCCAGACCATTGGGCTCTTGCGCCCCCAAAAATGGGGTGAGAGGCCACCCAGCTCCGTCATGGTCACAGCCGAGCTGCGGCGACCTCATCACCTGGCCATCAACAAAAAACCAGGTCCCAGGTATCTTTAACATTCTTTTGTAAAATTCATCATAGTTCATTCATGTTCATCACATATATATATATATGTATATATATATATATGTATATATATATATAATTATATATCATGATATTTCATCATCGTTCATCTTGTTTTATCATCTTAATCATATTGTTTTTATCGTCGTTCACCATATTTCACCATAGTTCATCATCTTTCAAACTTTGCAGCCTTTCCAGGAAAGCCATCTTTGACCCATGATCTTGGCTCTTTTCTTGTCGAAAATCCACTGTAATCCACCGTAATCCACCCTTGCGCCTGCCAATGTTGAGGACCGTACCATGTTCAACTCTGTCCCACGGACCCTGGCGCGTGGTCATGGTCTGTGCCCAGAATTTTCAGAACACATCTGTGTTAAAAGAAAACATCTGAATTCATACACTGAAACTATATGATATAACATTATATGTAATGAGGATGTAAAATTATATAAGTATCTGCGATGTACTGATACCCTTTGCACTGTACGTTATTGTCCAACGGAACGTTTTGTGTATGTATGCACGCATATGCACGTTTGCTGTATGCCTATCCGCATAGGATTGTGTATGACATGTCTATATACAGTAGATATGTTTATATTCAAAGGGAAATTCAGGACTTTAAAATGGAGGTACTGTACCATATAAGGCCCTATTTGCGGGGCTATTGTCTTACATAGCCCTAAACAACTGACCTGATCTATGGTACATACCTCCAATAAATCGCTACCTGAAATGGCCAGTGATAAATTAATTGCAAATATAGGGGTTTCCTCAAATGGGGGATCGCCCAAATCATCCCTTTTGAATCATTTTGATAGTGTTTTCATTGTAAATCATCCATTCTTAGATTTTCCCAACAAAACCAATCCAGTGAATATATTCATAAGAGTGGAATCAACTCTGAGTATAATTTTCCGACTCATAAGAGTTATAAAATTTTCCGAATTGATTCCCATTAAAATCATTAAGAGTATGAGTTGACGTCCTGCCTCTTTGAGGCTTTCTTCTCAACTTTCGGCTCAGGTGCCCTGACGGTCGATGATGAATTTGCCGGCAAAGGGTCGATGTCGAATGACATGTATCAACCATGAGAACTAGGGCTTTAACATGATTTAACCCAGAAACAATTTATTTTTCATATAACATGATTGTGAACCAAAAATAGGGGCTTAGTATCTAACCATGATTATACTCCTAGATTGGTGGTGATATACAGCCAACCAGTCGATGGGTATAATTTGATATCACCAACTTGAGATGCTATCATCAGTCTCTGAAAATGGGGGGATTTTGCCCCGTGGATTTAGGGGTAGCCTATTTTCAGACAAACCCATGTTTCCTGTCATGGAGGGACTTGGCAACTACTCAAAGTTCATTTTGGAAGTGCCACAAAACAACCGCAAGAAAAGCACCACGCAATTCGTGGGACTGTACCACCAAAAAAACCACCCTTAAGGTAGGCCCAAAAGATCGCCTGGGGGATTCCAGATGATTCCAAACATCATGGGAATAGAAAATCTGAACATACCGGGTTCTTCAAAAAAAACAGCCATCCCATGAAACAGAAAACAATAGATATTATATCGCCCCCCTCCCCCAATTCAATGTTGTCTTCGGAATTGTCTGTTTGGCGGCCTTCAAAAAAAACAGCCATTTCTGTTGATGGTGTTCTGCACTTCCNTCTGCACTTCCAAACACAACATTGAAGTTGGGGGTCCCGGGGGTCATTTATGTATCTGCGTGGTTTCCTGTGGATGGCTGTTTTTTTTGAAGAACCCGGGGAGGAAAATTTTGTTCTCAGTGTTTCTTTGCCTTGTTGTTGATACGCACGTGACTGTGGATCATCACACACACACGCGCACAGACACAGCGATGCGACAACAGCAGCTCCGGAAATGTACCCATGGTAACCTATGTGACAACCCCACAAAGGTGGATGCTAAGGGCCACCATGATCTTCTGAAACCTACGCAACTTCATTGTCCAAACATATATATATTAGAGACAATATGTTATACCGGTATGTATCACTATGTGACAACCCCACAAAGGTGGATGCTAAGGGCCACCATCACCGTCTGAAAACTACGCAAGTTCATTGTCCAAACATATATATATATAATTTGTATCCATATGTGACAACCCCACAAAGGTGGATGCTAAGGGCCACCATGATCTTCTGAAAACTACACAACTTCATTGTCCACAACTATCGGTCTATAATATAACCTAATATTTTGTGACGACCCCACAAAGGTGGATGCTAAGGGCCACCATCAGAGAAAGCGCGCTTGGCCTTCTTGGATGATTGGCGGTTTAATGAGGATGTCATCCCCTACGCTTTGCAGCTGCTGTGGTTTGAAGGGGCTCCATTTATTNCGGAATTGTCTGTTTGGCGGCCTTCAAAAAAAACAGCCATTTCTGTTGATGGTGTTCTGCACTTCCAAACACAACATTGAAGTTGGGGGTCCCGGGGGTCATTTATGTATCTGCGTGGTTTCCTGTGGATGGCTGTTTTTTTTGAAGAACCCGGNTCTGCACTTCCAAACACAACATTGAAGTTGGGGGTCCCGGGGGTCATTTATGTATCTGCGTGGTTTCCTGTGGATGGCTGTTTTTTTTGAAGAACCCGGTATCTAAAGCCTTTTATGATGGGGGATGCACTCCCAGTACATCCTAGTGCTGGGGCCACCTGGCCGATTTTCGGCGTGGCTTCGAATGTTTGGATGAATCCACAAAGCATTTGGTGGTTTCCTAAAATGGGCGTCCCCAAAATGGATGGTTTACGATGGAAAATCCCATTAAAATGGATGATTTAGGGGTACCCCCATTTTAGGAAACCTCCATTTCAAAAGTGCCTGTTCTTGCGAATATGGATACTATGGAACACTCGGCTCCCAATTTTTCAGAAAGTCCTGCTGTTGAAGCACTTTATTCACCTCCATTCACATAGATCTTATGGACTTTTGTTGATCTGCCATCTGTGCCTCTGTGCAAAAGATGGCATTGATGCTTTTGGGGAACCCAAACAGACTGGGTAAGTATGGAAAATGGATTGATGACCATCCCCCAATCTGGGTATCTAGTCCAACTTTCCAACTCTTGACTATGGCACATCTGACAAAGGTTTCTATGTGAATGCAAAGAACATGCATGTATACCGTCTACCTTGAGGTAGGTTAATATAGCTTTGGCAGTTGTGGGAAATGGCCCACTTAGTTCGATGATGTACCTATCATATCTTATTATGTCATTTCTGTTAGTTAGTACAAGAGGGTACACTTTAGCCTATCAGGTTGTGCTTTCATGATCTTTTATTGCCTTCAGTGAGAAACATTCATCCACCTGCAATATAGCTAGCAAATCAATATTAGTGTCTTCGGGTTACTATCTCACATATCTAAAAGGTTCTAAAAAGAAACTGTGCCATGTTGGATATCATCAGAAAGCGCACAAATAAAAAACATGTAAATGGTCAGCAAGTGGTCAGCAAGTGGTCAGTACCTGGACCTAGACCCTCCAAATACCCAACAAAAAACAGACTACTGCTAGTTGATTCTGGGATAAAACCATGATCAACCACCAATTTTTCAGGCTACGTTTACGGAGGGTCTCTAGGTACGAGCAAGTCATCGAAACTCATGGCCACCCGGCCTGGTATGGCCACCACGTGGTCTCAGCACCCAGGTCATGCCGTAGGTACCGGGCATGAGCTCCTTACCCCAGTGGCTTCGGAGCAGGGAAGAAATCCAGCTGCTTGGATGTGAAGGCCCCCCGGACAGGATCCGTGGTTTCTAATCCATATATAACCCATATAATCCCATATATCAGTGGGGATAATCCATGTATATATATATATATACATATATATTATATAATAATATATATAAATATGTAAGTGCAGGTAGAACACATTTACCAAGTGGGATGCAACCCCACCTGCTAACCTGGTGGTAGAAAAAATGTGTCTGCTCCGAATGTTTTTGTGGGGCTTCTGAACATAAACATAATTCGAATGATTGGGAATGCAAAATGCGGAAACAAGGAGTTCAATGTGAAAATTCTGATGGTGGAGATGTGCAAATTTCACCTATATTTCGTTGATGAGTGTTATCGCTGCAATGATGTGCTATTTGCGAAGTACAGTGGGAATCTTGCCAGAAAATACAAACATATTGCACAGCAAATATCAAGCATAATGCGCTTTTTTCATAAACAAGCATATAGTGGGAATATCATGGTGCTATCATCTGCTGCGGTGGGATTGGGAATGGGATGCGAGACAAAATAAAACGACAACCCGACTTTATGGATAGATTTTCCCGGCACCCCAAGAGAAAGGGATGGATATTTGTTTCTACTGCACCAGGCATATCCCAAATTTTGGGGCCCAAGGGTTTTTGTATTTTATGCAGGCCCACTTGCAAGTTGTCAGAACCATGCATACTTGTAAGATAAGCAGTGTTTAAAAATCACTCCTATACTGGTTGACAGGATTGCCACTTCATGGACTATGAACATCCCCAATATATTGAGTCCTATAAGCACCTATAACTATATATAGCTATCATCAAACAATAGGGGGGTTGAACATTGCTCATATGAGATCCACAGGTACCCTGGCACTCGGCTATGGCTAAGATTGGCTACTTGGAAATGCAGTTCCAGTGAACTAAGTGGATATGTAACATTGTATAAACCACTGTTATAGGCGGGGTTATATCCCAACTTATGGGGGTTGAATTCCATGCTTATAGCAGTTTTTTGCACCTCAACAGCACCTCCAAGTAAGGTAGCTGCAGCTATAGCATGCTGTAGCCACCTAAAGAGTACTTTTTGGCTACCCCAATCCCTCCAAAAACTCCAGATGTCCCCCCAAAATTCCTCCCCGCACCCGTTCTCCGCAGATCCTCCAGCATGTTCATATTGGTGCCAATGATGAACCACCATTCCTGCCGTCAACTCATTGTGATCTCAGCCGCCTTGACAAAAGGATGTTACACGATTGGTTTGTGGCGTGCACATGATCTAAACTTGTCTTGTTGTTTTAACGATTTGAAAACAGATAAATACTATAGGATATCCCATCTTTGAGGTACCAACTTGACCCAGGGCCATACTGAAAAAACATATGTTTTACTTTACCTAATATGTTGTTAGCTCTTTGACCTGATATGGAGATGGAAACACCAAGCAGGATCGCTGTTTCTACCTGACCAGACTCTTTTGCTTTCCAAGGTCGTCGTATACGGTGGATTTAACAAAGCGTGAAGTTTAAAAAAAGGACAAAAAACGGCAAACACGTTTCCACATCGATGTTTGCACCATTTTGCACGCAAGTGAGGCAAATTCTCCACTAGCTCAAAGATGCTAGGACGTGTTAGTTGGCATGTGTTGGCATGTTGCGGTCTTTCTCATCCAACAGCTTGGAACTGCACCGCCCATCCTCAAAGGTGCATAGGTCGTCGTCCAATGCCTGTGGAAGAAACGGACCAACTTGGGCCTGGAATTGACCGAGGAAAATTATTCATCGAAAAATATCGAAAACATATCGACCCTACGCGACTCACAGCTCTGCAGTAGCAATGACAACCTGCGTCACCTGCGTAATTGTTGAGGGCGCTGCCTGCTCGTACTTGGCTAATCTAGGCCTAATCTAGGCTACTAGGAAAACATAGGAAAACACCAATAATAACAAGAGCAAGACATAGAAAGACATTGGACATGTTGGAAACAAATTGAAATCAAAGCCAGTCCATTGTTATCTTTACAATTCTTTACAGCAGTACATCTTGGAATCGGATACTGAACTGCCAGGCAGTTGAGACAAATTAAATGGGCTGAGCATCGCTCTTGTCAGTGTACTGCCAGTGTTCAAAACCCGAAACGTCATGTAATTTGATGCTGGTTGCTAAATCGGCATTCCAATAATGGATCATGATAATCCCCAATTAATCTCGGGTACCGGGTAGTAGATTCCACACTCACTAGTCATCCGCCAACAGGGGTTTTGCAGCCACTGAGCAAATCGTGACTTGGGGCAGCCGCCAGAAAAAGTAAAAAGGGATTTCTCCACTAGCCTCTGAGGGATGTTGTACAGTGTAGTCATAGATCCGCCGGGCCTGCGAGAATTGGCATAACTGGCAGAATCTGCAAAATCAGGAGCTGCCAGAAAAAGATAGACAATAAGATATTGCACTAAAATAGTGATAGGAGTAAATTGCACCTCTTCAATCTTTTTTGGGGGTAACTATCAATCATTGTTCACCAAGAATCTGGATAACTTTCATCAATTCTGGTAATTCACCGACCTGACATGTTGCCTCATTTTGGGATAATCCACCCACAAATCCCATCATTTACGTCACGACCTTATGTCGCGTCGCGTCGTGAGGACGTTTTTTTATAACAATAGGAGTGCAGTAGCGAGGCCGGGGAACAAATGGTGTATCAAAAGGTATGCCCCAAATTTGGGGATTCAAAGCTGTTCTTTTCTCATCTTTTCTCTTCGCTTTCTTTGGCGATTCTGAATCAGAAATAGATATACTAAGAGCCCCAAAATTTGGGATACATCATCATAGCGGATAGTAACAAACAACTCAATTGCATTCTTGTAGAGTTGTAGGATGTATTTCCTTCATTCTAATTGCGACCACAGACCATATCAACGTTGGAATACTAACGGGGACAGTATCACAAAACTCCCTCTGGCATAGACCAAAATTTGGAGTGTTTCACCCGCAAAAATGACTGACAAACAACAAACATCAACAAGGACCTGCAGGAGGGGAGCCTGACCATGGAAACAACATCATCATTTTCTGGTTTCTTTGCACAGAAGTCCATTTTTACAGTGTTCCCGAATCATTGAACACACAATGACAAACCGATAGACAGATCTTTCTATCTTCGCGTCTTTCAGCCGACCCTTGTTGGTTGGAATACGTCAAGTCTACCATTGGCCAACTGGCACCGTTCGCGCACATGGGACAGAGGATTTCCTTACATATGTCCTCAAATAGATCACACATCTAGGTACCTCAAGCCTCAAATGGTGTTTTACCCCATATTTTTCGTACGTTTACCATTTCTTGGAGGTCTAAACGCAGGCTCAGAAAGTAAATCCGAAAAGAGCGTCGTAAGCGCAGCTGGCAGATCTAGCAGCGGCACCTTGGCCAAAGAGAGTTCGTCGCCCAAAAGTAGATCCTCAGTGGTCGGTTACCGCCAGCCAAATCATCAAATTGCCCTAGAGAGTTTTTGTTGCACCCAAACATCTTCAGGAATCCAATGTTTTTGTTGACTTGAGACTGCAAAACATAAAAACATAGGAATGGGATGGAATAGGTCAAGTCAGCGCTCCACAAATGATTTGGATTGGTAATATCTGGTAATCAAACATAGTAACATAGATGTAGAAAAGCAATGGTTTTCCTGGGAAAATGGTGGATTTTCCACATCTATATTAGTTTACAGGAGGATAAATATTACAATAATGACTGAAAACTTTGCTTCGGAGTGGGTCTTGAATTTCGACCCAGAATGACCCATACCCATGCTATAGAAAACCTGCGGAACAACCGGAAGTTCCCTCAAATGACTCTAGTGGGTAGACAAAAAGGATACCATGCGTGGATACTCTTGGCAATGCTGGGCCCCACAGTGGTCTACACAGCAAGAGAATCCAAATCGATTCAACTGATTCAATACATAGATATCGCTATCCAGTCCCTATGGATCCAGGTACCTTCTTAGGAAGTACTTGGGCTATGCAAATCAGGGGGTTAGCCGTACCTTCTCAGACCGTGTTTGGATCCACAGGGAATATCATCGAAATTCCGAAATGTTTGGAACATGATGCAGTCAGATCTCGATGATCTCGTACATCCAGCTGTGTGATTGCAAAAAACCGTGATGTTTTTACAGCACTGCAAAGAGTAACACCGATACACACTTTATCAGAGTGGCTAAAAAAAAGGTATGTACACTCAACTGTTAGGATGTTCCCTGAAACTTGCTGGGCTGCTGGATATACGGTATGAGCGCAATTTCTTTCAATTTTACTGTATCAACTGGTTCAGGTCGATGTTATAATGGCTGGGGTCCATTGAGTAGAAGATAGTAGAAGCAGTTTAGAGTAGTTTTGCAGGTCAAAACCTGAATGGACTTAGTGATTCTCCTCGTCTTCTGCTGCCAGCGCTAATGTTTCGGAGAGAGTCAACCGCACAACCGTCGGTCGAACTGTACAGCGCGCTAGCCACTTGTCGAGGGAAGGACATATTGGCCCCTGAAATCGGCATGAACTTGGTATGGTGGATCCTCAAGTTTTTTCGCCCAGTCCAATTATAAATATATATATATATATCCAATATCTATATGTGTTATACCTTGTACATATGAGAAAACATCTATATACATATATATATAACATGATATGATATATAATGATATATGTATAATATGATATGTATATATATATATATATTATCATATGTATATTGTCATAATTTATCAAATATAGATGATATAAAAAAAATATTAAATCATATATGGATGAAATATTGTTAAACATATATAAAATTCATTTAGATGTGCAGTATACATATTTGATATAGCTTTGCTCAATCCCTATGAAAACGAGCTCTATCACAGAGAGTTACGACGAGGCCAGTCAAACGGCTTGAGGCGGCTCCAAATGTAGTGTCCTTTGGTTGGCAAACTGTTTTTTGTCGGTTGCATCACCCAAATAGACCACACTGAGAATTGTGAATAAACATCAATCAGATATCCCCTGGCAATCAAACGTGGCTTGCTACAAAATCTCCCAGCAAGAGTTCGATAATTTTCCAGGGATTTCCCAGTCATGTTTCATGACCGGAGGGCATGTATTTCCAAATGAATTCAACTGAAGATTGGCAATAAAGAAAGGAGGCCAGAACCTCAATGAAGATAATCCAAAAGCTTCTTGCCACCCAGTGGAATACTCATATGCGGAATAGTGACCCCCTTGCACCTCGTATATGAATGCATATGACGCATGTATATATATATATACATACATATTATTATTATTATCATTATTATTACTACTATAAGTATTGTTATTAGTATTGTTATTGTTATTACTATTTGTATCATTATTATTACTATTATTATTACTATTATTATTACTATATTATCATTACTATCATTATTAATATTAAGTTATTATTATTTTTGTTATTACCTAGACCCTGAAAGTACGCTTGAAAATTGTGTTTTACCCCAGAGTTTTAGACCTGTTACCATTTTCTTGGGGTATTTGGAGGGTCTAGGTATAACTAAAGAATGACCTCGACCAATATCTCGACTCACCAGGACCTTCCTGAACATTCCAAGGTGAGGATTCTGGATGAAAACTTTGGACCATGTCATTCACTTCAAGTGCCACTGCAATCGCAGGGAGGTCGCAATATCTTCCATTGCTGTCCTCAAGCTGCGGTCCTAACACATCGTAAAAGTCGCTGATCAACGGTGGCATGAGCAGTGCCTGTCCGAAGTACTGATGGGCCCCTGTGTTCCAGACTTCCAGAAAGCTGACAGCATCTCGAAAAGTCGCGCCCTCTGTTTGATGGTATGGTTACGCGCAGGCACCGTCGTTTGCCCAAACATTTAATAGTCTTTCATGTCGTTACACGTACTACATGTCGAATGTACATCATATGTTAATTATCATAATCATCATCATGTGCTGCTGATCATTCTCAGATCATGATCATCTTCACATTTCTAATGGTTTCCTGATCATTCTCAGATCATGATCATCATCGTACTTTTCATGTTCTCATGATCATTCTCAGATCATGATCATCATCATACTATCATTTACGTGTTATCATGTTCCTTCTCATATCATGAATGTTATGAACATTCACATGTTCTCATGATCATGCTCGGATGATG
>BGPT01000060.1:82314-138751 GCA_003297045.1 Symbiodinium sp. clade C Y103
CAAGCAGTGGTTTTGAACAGTGCTTAGCTAGTTGGGAACCGGCAGGCCACCAAAGAGATGTGGACAAAAGCCAAAGAGATGACAGCGTTCACCAGTTCTTCGCCATGGAAAATCAATCAGCGCAGTGAGTGGTTTGCATTGCAAACCTCTGCCAATATTGGAGGTGACATCCACGTCGTTTCCTCATGCGAAATGGCAAAAAGTGCTCCGAAGATCTTTTGTGAATCAACATCCACTGATCACTGGAAATCATCCCTATGCGATGTGCCTAGATCTGCAGCAAATCACCGATGTTCTGAAGAGGTTGGAAAGAAATGACCACATGAACGTTGTAGGTGATCATCGGCTGTTCCTTGTACTCGCAATAACGCATAAAATATAACATATATACGTATCTGACATATCTGATATAGTCGCTTAGCTTTGTCCCAAATTCAAGTTCCAGGAAACTAGAAACCACCAGATACCACCAGATATGTTAACTGTCGTTCATTTGACAAATCTTTGTTCATGAACCAATCTCGAGTCACATGGCATACCTGCCATGGCACGTACGTCACTCAGCGGAGGGCGCCCAATCGAGCCCGCCAGGTTCGGATCAATTCCTGAGAGGCGGCACTGGGGATTGGTGCAATTGGGAAGATCTTCACCGGAAAACCATAGGTATTTCATGGTTCTTTCCCAATGAAATATGGGGGTTTCCGGTATTTGTTCCCTTAAACCAATCCATTGACTTTAGTATTGAGAAATGGGTTTTACTAACGGGAGGGGTTTTATCAATCCTACCCTTACAGTAAGCTCAGCTGTTCATTTAGTTCTCGGGGAGAGGTTTTCTTTGGGTCTTGTCCTGGGGATGCCTGCAATCCCAATCTGAACCGGCCAAAATCGTTCATAATATCGGATGGGTCAAAACGCTGGCACTCTTCTGTTCACACTAAAATAGATGGGATGTATGAAATTATATGGATTTTCATGCCCCCAAAATATAGTGTATATATGTATACTATACTATATATATATATGGCTTATGGTATATTGATTGGTAATTATTTCCCAATGTATTTGAGGTTTGTAGTACAGCCAATTTCCCAGGGGATTTGTGGTACATTGGGAAATCAGAAACAGCTGCGAAACACAAAGGTGATCGAGATGACAGCAGTTAGGTACCTGGGCCTTGTAAAAAAATGGTAAAAGTACTGAAAAGATGGGGTAAAACCCACTTTAAATGACAGGATTTGTTTGATCAACGAACCCCCGAGGTAAACTGTTGAGGCGGAGACTTGTCGTGGACAACCGCATCATTCTACCCTCCGGTCATCAGCTCCATGTCTGGCTGCAAAAGCTTCCATTTAGTTCGATGATTTTCCCATGAAAACCTCCTTTTATCAGGTATTTCCCAGCCAGCCATGTTTGAAGACCAGAGGGTGTACATGGTTTTCCTTTCGCTTTCCTGTGGCAAAAACTGGTGGCCCTTAGCTTGTCCATGGCTCTCCCGCGATCGCAAGCAACACGTCGTTGGTGAAGGCAGTTCTCGACTCCTGTGCGACACAGACCTACCGAGACCCTCCAAATACCCCGAGGACAAGGCACAAGTACTCTAAAACTATGGGGTAAAACTTTACATCATTGGGTACTTGGAGGGTCTATATATATATATGTGTGTGTGTGTGTAATGTGTATATATATATATAAATATAATATTCTATATATATATATATTATAGCTATATTATGTATTTAAATGTAATTCTATGATATTCTATGTAATTCTGGGCAAATGACACTTACACCCCAAACCTGCCGTTGCGGTCGAGTTTTCTGAACCAGCCCTGAAGGGTCGCTATGACAATATCATGCACTGATGGATCAAATTCCTGGCTAGTGGGACAAGGTGATAGGATCATGAGTAGGTCAATCTATGGAAAAAAAAATAGCCAGCCGCATGGAAACATTTTCTCAAACTTAGTTTACAAAGGCTGCAGCTGTACATTTTCTCCAAATGGAGGTTTCCTAAAATAGGGGTACCCCCAAATCATCCATTTTAATAGGATGTTCCATTATAAACCATCCATTTTTGGGTACCCCCATTTTAGGAAAAGACCATGCATCCGAGTGCGAAAAAGAAAGGCTGAGGCGTGATGCAAAATAACAACTTCAAGGCATTGGGATAATGATCGATGAAGGAATTCAAAATGATCAAGGCAAAAAGTAGAGCAACATTAAGCATATGGATGCAAATTGATACAAAAAGTAGCTTGGAGTCTATCCTCAAATATGCTTTAATCCACTCACTAATCCGGTGCCCCCGTCATATTCAACACCTCCATGGTCCCAAATATGTGCTTTTATCATGTTTCTCATTCCCTACGAAATAGTATTAATCAGTAGTATTACCATCTGGTAAATTAACAGTTCGACCCTGGCAGTCATCGGAATTGGAAGATAATTGTTTCCTCTAAAAATAGCTATTCTCAGGGTCGAACTGTTAATATACCAGAGGGTAATTCATGATTTTCTGGGTGGTGACATGATCCGAATCATCCTGCAAGGACAAGGATTGGCGCAAGGCATCCGCGAGTTCGACTGCAGCATTCTCCTAGGCGGCTAAGGCGCCGTGGCGTTTTAAGCGGCGAGGAATTCTTGTTGCCATGGAAGAAACTCAGGATGGAAATGGCTGGAACAATGGGATTGTCATGGATATTCATGGATCATCAATGATTCTCATTGGATTAGCAATGATCATTGTGGATTATCAATGATTATCATGGATTATCAATGATTATATATGATTATCATGGATTGAATTATCGATGATTCTGGAGATTCATTCTTTCTATCTTCCACTACATCTTCGAGATGTTCGATCCACAAATCCCAGAAAAAAAACACCAACAAACCAGTTTGCCTGACTGGAAAGAGTAGGTATCAGATGGTATCAGCCTGCACGATTTTTCTGCTGCAACATCGTCACATAAATCCCATAGTGGTGATTTCAGACTTGTCCGTTATTTTCTCTTCCACCTCCATCTGGTCAACTTCTCATTCTTCTCAAAACCTGAGATGCTGGCTATGTGGTGGTTTCTTAAGTCATGGGGGTACACCCAAATCATCCAAGTCATTCGGCCAGAGAATAGTATTGAAACATATTGAAACAACCATATGGTCCTATGGTAACTTGGGGATCCCCAAGACCTCAGAAGACCCCCCGGCTGTCGGGGTTTCCCCACTCGCAGTCCTCCCCTTGCACCACCGCCCGCAGGGTGGCTATCAAGGTTTGCGGCGACACCTCCGGAAGCTCATCACCGTTGTTGAAGATGCTCTTGGCCGCGTCATTGAACGTGTCAAAGTCGACGTCCTGTCCGTGTTTTTTTTGGGCAAAAAAAGAAAGACTGGATGAACCTGGGATGAACTTCGATTTATCATGACTTGGTGATAAGTCGTAAGATGTGATAAGGATTTCAAGAACTGGATGATGAACTATCGTCCATGGATCGGTGGAAAAATCTTCACCTGTTGATTTTCAGAAGAAACCCTGGTTTTTCACTGCCAAAGATGAGGCTTTCGGGTTTGGCTTTTTCCTTGCCTTAAACCAAAACTGGGAGACTGAGGATCTTGACAGGATGAAGTGGGATTAATTCCCAGGAGAGATGCATGGTGTGATACCTGCAAAACTCTTGGAAAAGATAGCACAAGTGTTGGAAAATACTTCATGTAGATGCAGAACAGTTGGACTCCTGGATTTGAAAAACGCTGTGGGCATCTTTTTTGGGGAGCCATTCTTTAATGCGGTAACTAGCATCCAAAAAAGGGTATATCCCCTATTCTATAAATTCCAGTTGAGGATGAGGATGCTTGATGCTTGGGTTTACCTCATTAATTTGGTGATACCAGTGATGCCCGTACTCCTGAACAGTTTCTGTATAACATCTAAAACCAACATAGATCTATATGTAAATTGCATCTATCTGCATATGGGAGTGTGACAGGAATCGAATAGATATATGTGCTGCATACTATGTACATGTGTACTGTATATGGAAAGTGGGATTGTGTGGGAATATCACAGTGATTCACAGTGCAAAAGAATACGGTCATTTCAACATGGCTAACCCTAAATGGCTTAAGATGTTTGCACGGGTCAGTGATATTTTGGATGATATTCCTTCGTGCCGGGATGGTGGGGATACCCCTGAATGAAAATGCTGATGCAGCTCGTAGACTCGTAGCCATTCGGGTAGATCTGCGACGTTTCCCAATATTTGGGGTCCAAACAGTAGATGTCACAGAACTGGCCTACCGAGTTCAAGAAATGATCTTGCCAGAAGAACTCAGCCAGCTCAGCAGATTCTGCTTCAAATGCCACAGGATGTGAGGCTCTTTCTGGTTGGAACTTGGCGCAAGTATCCCTTCACACTTGGACTTGCAAGGAGGTCTTCCTAGTGTCCCCACATCCCCCTGCAGCATTAGTCACTGTAGGGATGTCCCCAAACATGACTGCATTGGCGAAAAAGGAAGTTCAGAGAGTTGATAGTCCATTCCACTTTGTTGCAGTCAACTAAAGTTTTGGCTTTGGATGATCCTAATTTCATCCGAAACTTCGTCCCATTTTGGGAGATCGGGACTGCGATCTAAACGATCAAAGACCCATTGTCGCCACCCGACGCCGCACGGGCGTGAAGTGAGATCAACTCCATATGGAGTGGTTGAGCTCATATCCTTTTCGGGGTTTCTCTGAAAATTGGGTACCCACCAAATTCTCATGGATTATTAACACTAAATAAACTATTGCCATTGGAATATTTGGTGCTACCTTGGTCTACCATTAAATTCAATAGTGAATAATTACACCGGTCCCAGATTGACGCTATTAGTATCATGAACACTATTACTAACCATTAACTTGGATAGTGAATAGTATTGAATAGTCTTGATAATTCATTAATGGCACGGACTATGAACACTATCACCATTGGATTTCACTATTGTCACCATTGGAATGATCGTTTGGGTTTGTCTGAACATGGGTTATACCTTCTAAATTGCTATTAATTCATACAAGTAGGGAAAATGATGATTCACCAATGGATGGAATGAGGTACCATACTTTCAGACAAACCCATTTGGGGGTATCCTCTGGCAATCAAACATCGCAATGGAAAATCCACCATCTATAGGGGATTTTCCCAGCTAGAAACCTCCATTTCTAGGGGATTTCCAATTGCGCCTCGGAGGTGTTCAGTTCCGGGAAAACCCCTTCGAAGACCTCCTCGATCCCTGGCAGATCGGCGAAAATCATGGGAAAAACATAGGAAAACTCCCCAAAGTCCCATAGTTGATCATCATTTTCCCCACAGTTACGGGATGAAATTCCCCATTTTTCAGTCAAACCTAGAAGTTAGAAGCATCTCTGTGAACGTCCAAAAAGATAGAACCATGCATTGCATGAGCCACATAAACCAAGTTGAAAAACCTGCAGATACAACGTGTTATATCCCATTGTTTTTTAGTGATGAACTGACCTTTTGGAAAATGTCCTTTCGACTACCCATTGGTCGAAGCGATTGAGGATATAAGTCACAGACATGACACTTGGAATGGCGAAAGGGAAACAACGAACCCCAACAGAAAAACTTGGGTTTTTTCACCAGTGGAAAGAATATGAGTCAGTACAAAACTGAAAATCACATGGTTCGGGTACACATATTTTTTTGGGGGGAATATCGTGGAACATCCAGTTAATTACTGTATGCCCGCTGGAGATCTCACACTTTGCTATATGAGAATTTGATAGAATTTGCCATTTAGATCCATTTATAGGTCTTTGCTTTACCGTTCTTAGAAATGGTGATTTTTGCAAAGCGTTACCAGAGGATACCCGAGAAGTGGGTCACAGTCCAGCCAAACATCCTAGCACCTAAAGTCTACAGGGTTGGATTTCACCAAGCGTTGCCAAAGGTATATTCATAATGACATGAGTATGACATGTCCCTGCTTCCCTACACGGGTTCGAATCATCCGGCTGACGAAAAACTATGATGCTTTATGATGCTTTTGAAAAAAGGGTTGCCATGGGTGAAAATCACCCATGAATTTGATGTGAATGTCATGTTTCACGACCTATGTTTCTGTGTCTTTGTGGTGCCCTGTTTTTTGAACCGTGCCCAAAAAATCCCAAAAGAATTCAGAAAACACAATCAGTCGTCCAATAATACAGGGCCCCAAGAGCTAGTGATCATCATTTTCCCCTCCAAAATCAGCATTCTGTGGCATCTCCCAGTCACAATTTGAATCACAAAAAATCTCTGCAAACCCAAACCCATCAAATCCAATTTTTTTTGGCCAAGAAACCAATGAGGTCCACACCATTCTGAAAGGCTTCTGGCCCAGTTTTCTCGAGATTTCGTGGAACAGGCAGAAGTAATGGTGGCAACGGAGGCCTCACGATGTTTTCATGGAGGTACGACCACTCCTTTATCTGTCTTTATCTGGGATTGGGATCAATATTGTATCATATTCTAAGAAAAATGGAGGGGCCGGTTTGGGCATATATGTTTTAGAAAAGCATCTACCTCTTGGTTCTTGAATGATTCGGAAGCCTCTATTTGTTAACCAACCAGTGGGAAAAGGACATCCATGATTCTATGATCGGGATTGAATGGGCTAAAATGCCAGTTTGAATCTGACGATTGGATTTATTTGGAGCTATAGTATTCCTGGGTGATAGCACCCAAGGCACCCAAGGATCAGAGCATCCCTACAACACAAGGCTCATCCATAATCCATATGCAGTAATTCAAAGGGAAAACGCATTGGACAGCTTGATGAAGCAGCACTTCTGTGATTTCAGTGATTTCTATCACAACAAGTGCATCTCTGTTTGTTTTTTTTTCTCTAGCAATTATGCAATGTCTGTGAGACTTTCTTGAAGGTATCTAAGATTTAAGGTGGCCAACGGCATGTAGACATGTGCAGAAAACATACCGTAGCAAGAAATCCGTGTCAGCGCTGCAGTCGACCAAAACATGCCCAACAAAAATGACTGAATCCTAACAAGGAGGTTTCCTAAAATGGGGGTACCCCTAAATCATCCATTTGAATAGGATTTTCCATTAAAAACCATCCATTTGGGGGACCCTCCACAATGATTGATTGTTCTACTGTCACTAGCGGGTGGGGTAGGCCCGATGAACATCTTCATGGAATCTCTGATGTGAAGCTACCACCAGGTGCCATGGTGTGCAGGATGTCCTTCATCAATTTTCATCACTCTCATCTTCGAATGTGGCAACTTTATTGTGATAGTGATAAAGATCTAGAGTATGGTCAAAAATGGATGCAGAAAAAGATGTGATGAATGACTAGCAAAGGTCTTAGACAAAAAGGCTGCCAGGCGGAGTAAACATATGCTCTCTATATACATATGTATACTCAGTATACTGTATACAGGTCTGTCTTGTGTCAATCATTTCGTAGCTTACGAATGCGCAACACTTTCTTTGGTGCATCCCAGGTAGTAACTGGGCCCTAGCTCTGACTCACTTATGGAATATCCCCAATTAGATGAATGGGTTCTTGTTCTAAACCACTTACGATTACTGGGTCCTGCACATCTAGATTTATGAAAGATCAAAACATCTCCTCAGCAAACTGATCCCCACACACATCGCGTGTTAAGGTACTGGGGCAAGCGGATACCCACGAGTGGTACTCTTGGTGCCAACACATCACCTCAGTATACACTGCATGGCATGGATGATGGGCCAAGGCCCTGAAAGGGTACACTCAAGGAAGGGTCTGGGGACAGTACCAAAGAGACCCGGAAAAGACCTGCTTTTTCCCTCTAGATTTTATCTCAACTTGCGCCTCCCGCTCGTCCTCCTGTCTAGCGGGAGCTCGCGAGGCCGAAAAGTATGCCAGGACAAATGTCAGGCAGAATGCCAGATCGAATGCCAGATAAAATGCCGCAATATATGTGACAAAACATGGCGGAATAATATATGTCAGATATGATATAATACCAGACAGAATGTAAGACTACATGCAAGATAGCATGTCAAATAGAATGCCAAATAAATTTTCCGATAGAATGTCAGAATGCATGCGAGGTAGCATGTCAGATAGAATGCCAAATACATTGTCCGATTAGAATGTCAGAATAGTTATCAAATAGAATGTCCAGTTGGATTTTGACATTATTCTGGTGAAATTATCGCATTTTCATACGGCTATGAGTCAAAACCCTGGTACCTAGTGAACATCAAAATAGCTGGCAGATGGATGTTCATCCCATTAAAATAGCTACTAATAGGTTTTGACCCATCGTATTTTCCTTCCCCCAGCCGATTAACGATGAAATTCCCAATCCGTCCAGGTGAGGTCCAGTTCAGGAAATTTCTCATCATGGGGGAAAATCCGCAGGTTTTTGTTCCACTATCCCTACCTAGTCCCTACGTTTGTACACATAAAAATGGTGTTTTACCCGAGAACATCCAATAATCTCGGTACTTTCACCATTTTTTGGAAAGTAGTTGGAGGAAGTAGTTGGAGGGTCTACAGAAAATATCTATTATATACATTTTTTCAGACAAAGCCATTTTTTACCATCACTTCTCACATCTTTCGCCGCGTGACGCAAGGTACTCCTGGCTCGTCTCGCGGTGCGGCGAAGGACCAAATCAAGACCGTAGGCCAACTCTGCATTCAGCAAGGGTCGGAGCCTTATTTGGGTGTACCCCAATGACCATCCGACATTCAAATGGTGGTAAGAATAGGGAATCATAGGCATAGATACGGCTGAATTATAAGAATAACTTAAAAATAGCTGAAATTAACTATAAGGCCACTTGAGGATGATTCCCCTTACTAACATCATTCCAGTGAAGTCACAGTGCGGTCATTACTGTATAATTCATCCAAATATGCCAATTTAGTTCGATGTGTTGCGTCCCGTTGTTTTTGCAGAACACATAAAAGCAAATCTGACAGTGACAAGGAACCAGACAAATTACCAAATAGGAAAATCATTATCCAAACCCAATTTTGGGTTTCCATGTTCATTCTAGGGGATGTATCACGGCTGTTGCTTCAGCCGCCCTTCTGTGAAAGTCATTGAGGAGGTTTTCATCCCATATGGTTGAACAAATTCACTTTAAAAAATACTTGTAAACCTGGCACTGGAAAACCAGCAATAGATGATTATCACATATTATCATATATGTTCAAATGAAAAGTTTGGATTTTCCATTGCCATGCTAAATTACCGGAGAATACTGGATGTTCGCATTATTTTTTGCTGCGTGTATATACCATCAAAACATGGGGCGTCCTGTGATCGACAAAACCACTTCTGGAAAAAGTTTCTCAAGCTTGGGAATCATACACAATCTACTGTCCAATGCATGACATTTCTAGGGGGAAGCCCAGGCTTTGGATATTCCCTTTCAGGATAGTACCCTAGGGTAAACTAACATGCCGAAAACCCATGAGAACCCATCAGTTGTAGATCATTTTCCTAGGGAAACCGTTGGGTTTTCCACATCCATTAGCTCTATGTACACTTGATATCCTAGGGCGCCCCCGGGGAGTTCCAGCCAAATCATAACGCAGCACCTTTTGTATCATGTTGGAAGGACTTTGGAAGGGCTTCAATATGCTTCAATGATACATATTTACATGTACATATATTAATATATATATATATACTGTACATAATTTACTAGGCATATTGTGTATCAAGATTGCCACTTCCAACACTGACTCATATTACAATGATAGTGCCACATATTTCTTGGCTACTTCGTGATAAGCCCCTCAAAGCATTTTGCCAACCATAGACGCTTCTTTAAGTTGGATATGTCATCACCCCATCACCAAAACCTTGCCTTCAGCACCCATCATCTACGGTGGCTCAACAGTAATGCAAATGCATAGGCTGGGCTGGGCATGCATACTTCAGCCTCAAGGACCAAAAAGTCCTTCCGAAGGTAGAGAACAACCCGTGAGCTGATCAAGTTGTAGTTCGCAATTCCTGTTCCTGTGATGGCAATTCTTTGACAGTCAGGTGCATGTGCCAATAGAGCCATGAAAAAATTATGCCATCCCATTCGATTATTCTGGTTGGAAAATGGATAGCCAGCATCCCTTTTTAATAAGAGCTCGTCAAAATCCCCAATGAACATCAATGAACCAGACAGTTGTCCCCCCTATATTAACCAATCAACATGGATATGTTAATGTGTTTTGCTTATATCTCTGGCTGGTATCAACAAGGGGCTTGCTGGCATTGGGGGAGAGCAAGAACTTCACCACTTCGGAAACTGGTGCGCTGTCCTGCGAGTGATCCCCGAAGGTATGGCCACAAGATGAAATAAGTACCGTTTGACCTTTGGTCCCCCGTTTGTACCCTCAAAATGAGTGTTTTAGCCCATAATGAACTAGTACTGTTGCCATTTTTTGGGAGTATAAATGGAGCTTCAAGCGGTAGTGGTGCCAGTGACATCCTTCTGAAAGTTTTGGAAAGTGGAAAACAAGGGACACATCACATTTCGACTCCAGTGATCAAATCCTACTCACAACGGACCATGTGTCCATAAATGGACAAGCCAATCCACAAATGGACATACCTATTCACAGATGGATTGCAACAAGAGTTCCTCGCAGTTAGGATTCATGGGATGAATATCTGCCCAATTTCTGGGTCGCGTTCCCATCCGCTCCCCACCCAAAATTGCTGCCAGAACAAACGAGATTGGGGTGTTCAGTAGCTCTTGCAACAAGGCAGCGTTTTGCCTTGAAATAAATCCCCTTATATATTAAAAAAAAAAACCTTATGTGGCTGGGAACCACAAACCGTGGTGGTTTTCAGCATCAATCCCCAAAACGTTTGAGGTACCAATCTTTCAACGCAAATTGGTCCATTGGTTTGGATCCACAATCCGATATCTCCAGAGTTTTCCTATATGTTAAGTCATGAGTCATGTGATACATGGTGAATCTTAGACAGCTGCCAAAAGAACTATAATTTTTAGCTGGTACATTTTTTATTTCATTTTACCAGAGCAAGAGTACTAAAGTATCTAACCTAGGTTTACTCAACATATTATAGGGATTTCCCTAAAATGGAGGTTCCCCTAAATCATCCATTTTAATAGGATTTTCCATTATAAACCAACCATTTTGGGGATCCCCCATTCATGGAAACCACCATAATATGATTATCTTACATCCAAGCATAGCTTGGAACTGCCTTGGCTGCCAACCTTGGGCACCGAGTCGAAATCGATGAATCCCTCTCGGCTGTCGGCATCCGCCACAACACCCAAGGAGGCCTTGCGGCATGGCGTTGTCCGAAAGTGGCGTGTAGCCCAAAAACCAACAGGGGGATACCCCAAAAAGGTTGGTTTACAGCGGACCATCCTATTACAAGAGATGATTTAGGGTACCCCTATTTCAGGAACCCTCCATCTGCGCCAATCTGCTTAATGTGGCATATTCATGCATATTCCTCATCAAGAACGGCCAGAACTTGGGACTACCATTTTCAGACACGACCACAGAAGGCGAAATATGGCGAGATATACCCTCCAGTAAATTAACATAGACCCTGAACATGAATAACATGGTCAGTTTTCAGTGGAAACTATTCATCTTCCAAGTACATGCAGGGTGGTACCCCCAAGTTATGTTTGTTGGTTTATAATCCCCATTAACATCCATTAACTATAGATCTAAGATGATCTAAGCCCCTATTCCACCAAAACGTGAAATTGGAGTTCTGTTCACCAAGCGATTTAGCTCGGGCACCACATGGCACCGCCCTGGCAGGGTCAACCTGAAGTTCCTCAGATCTCACCTGGAGCATCGTTGCCAGCCGCTGCGGCCGCATGCGCCGCGTGTGCGGGTCATAGAGCAGCTCCCGCAGGGCCGAGAAGGACAACCGACTGTCGTTCTTCCTGACGACCGGAGGCTGGAGGTTGACTGGAGGCTGATTCTCAAGAATCATTGGGAAGATTTGGGAATAGTATCAACTATACTAGTAACTATACATTTGGAAAATGGAATAGAAACACATAGAAAGCAATTGTTAATAAATGGGAAAAGCAT
The DNA here is from genome assembly GCA_003297045.1 of Symbiodinium sp. clade C Y103. NCBI lineage: Eukaryota > Dinophyceae > Suessiales > Symbiodiniaceae > Cladocopium > Cladocopium sp. clade C. Next base: position 94,416 of record BGPT01000060.1, read on the forward strand.
GGAAAAGCTCTTGAACAACTCATGGTGGTTTTTCGCCATCCGTCCCAGTTGGAGGTGGCAGAATCCATCATCCCAGTTCGGTCACGAGAAGCTGGATGATTTCTGTCGGCTTACTGCAAGGTTTGACTTGCTCTGCAGGCCTCTACAAACATCGAATTGGAGACATCTGTTTCTCTTTAGATACGCAATTTGCTTTCTGAACTGCGCGTCAAGCCCCCTCTTGCTGGTTGGGTTTGGGTTCCTGCTGGTTCCTGAACTCGCTATACCACACTCGGTCGTGTTTTCGACTTGCAAATCTGTCTGTTTTCCACTACCAAGTCACAACAATCGCCGGATAACGAAGGGATACGCCATGGCGACAATCTGATACCTGCACAAAACGGGGACCAATCTGTACTTAGACCCTCCAAATACCCCAAAAACTGCTAAAAATACACATGTTTTTGAGTACAAACTGAGGGTTAGGAATGTCTTTGGTGACCCAACATGAGATACCCTTCCGGACCGACACCACAATTCGCACAATTCGCTGCTGAGTTTTACGACCAGGACCTAGACCATACCATCCAATTTGGGGCGGATTTTTGAGCCACGTCCAAATGAGGATACTGGTAGCAAGAAGGATCTGGTGTAAAGATGCACGAGCTTTACAGCCCCCCTGCTAGAATGTCAGTAAGAGCATGAAGGTTCCTATCGATCTGTATGGGAAGGGAAGGACACTAGACACAAGTCCAACTCTTTAAGGATCTGAAAAGGAACCCTTACACATTCAGCCCCCTCAGTTGTGTTTGTTGGTTTATTAACCCCTATGGATACGATTAGAGTTATCAAATCTTACAAGTGCCTTAAACCATAGTTATTGGAGTTATGTCCACCAAGCTAGTTGTATCGACAAGGCCCCACTTTGTGGCTTATGGGTCGCCCAACAAGCTGGCTCCCATCACAACATCACTTACCGGCACCGCTTGCACCGCCCAGATACCCAGGGTCGCCCTGCAGAGCGACACCCTCCAAGGTCGCAACAGAACGTGCCAAGAGGGAGACATAAGGCGGAATGGAGAACTTGACTTCCATGTTCACCTGCCAAAGTCTGCGAAAAATCTCTGAAGGAACTATGAAAAAACATATATTTATTATTCAAAGTGTCCGGTGTCCTTCCCGAACTAGCCATGGAGATTTTCCATTGCCACATTTGATTACCGGGTAATTTGGACTTGGACAGGAGGATTTCTTTTCGCGAATGTTGACATCCAAGGGTTTGTCGGGAGGACAAGCGATTGCTCTGAGCCTATGATGGCATATCTTGGGGTTTTGAGCGCCATGCGGATCTGAAACTGAGAATGGATCAAAGCGGATACTACCAACAAATTGGAGAACATTGAGACTAGCACCATCACATCTTGTAGGGGCTGCAAAGGGCCACAACTTATGGTGGTGACTGGCTCCCATCATTTCCCGGTTCCCAGCCTTCAAGAGATCTTGGGTTAAAGCCTGGAAATTCGCCTCAAACTGCATGGGTCATTCGCACCAAACAGCTGGTCTTTATTTGTTTTCGGGGGGGTTTTCCTGGCAAAAATTTGCGGTTGCCACACTTTGTCTAGACTCAAGAACAATGTTCATTGCACCCAGAAAGCACACAACCCGCCAACTCTTGGTGGGTTTGCGACATAAAACAGTAAGTGAACATCTGTCCGACATGATATGCAAAAATGTATAGTACCCCCCAAAAAGATAGAAAAGTGCTTCTCAGGATGGTATAGATGATATTGATCCCATATATCCAACTGTTCGATCATTTCGGGGGCTACTATATTGTATGGATCCCCGTGTGAATTCCGGAGTACGTGGGGGCCCGAACTTTATAGCTATAAAGTCATAAATGGCCCCCAAACCATCACTACAAAATTCAAGTTGGGTACCACCCTCATGGGGTCCAGCCACTATAAACTTGAAACTCGGCAAAACTCCAAAAACCTACCCAATCAGGAATTAAGCCAAAAATCAAAAATTTAAAGTTCAGTGCAGGGTTTGTTTTCGAAAAGGCCTTTTATTATCACATCATTTTGCCCATAAAATTTGAACTTTATAGAGAATCGTTGAACTTTATAGAGATTGCCTTGTTGAAGTCAATCNTTATCACATCATTTTGCCCATAAAATTTGAACTTTATAGAGAATCGTTGAACTTTATAGAGATTGCCTTGTTGAAGTCAATCCCAAACAGTGATAAACGATGATAAACGTGTGTGATCCCAATCCCTCACAAGGAAGGCAGAGAAGGGCCAAAGCAGCCAGCCACAGCCAGCCAGCCTATAAAGTTCAAAATCACCTGTNCACTTTTTTGAGGTGGTTTTGCCATGTCTTTCCTTCGGCATCACACATTTTGGGCAAAAAACAACAAAAGACATTGGCTGCTTATAAAGTTCAAACCTTAGCGCAACATGGCAGCATGCAACCTCTACAAACTTGAAATTGTTTCTTACAATGCCAGCTGTCCCCACTACAAAATGCATTTTCATCAGGTTGTTTTTTCCATGAGAAACAGCGAGGAAGTTAAAAACACACTTATTTAAAGTTCAAACCCCATCATATACCAAAATATCATCCTTTATTATCACGCATTTTGGGCTACNCTACCAGATTTCAACTTTGTAGAGGAAAATGGCTCTATAAAATGAAGCTGTTTTTGGGCCTTAAGGCCCACACTTTGTAGAGGAAACAGGCAGGGGGATTTGTATGGTCTATGTGCAGCAAGTACTCACATGTCACATGTCCAGTCTACTAGAACTACCTGAGAAGAACAGAAAGATTTTGCATTATGCCTCATTAACACTAACAAATATAGTAGTCCTCCTGGAATAGATAGAATATTGACATTTCGGACAATCATCACGGAAATGGGAATATGTTTGAAGTTCCATATTCCATCTACCTACTTCATTATTTATACATCCAAAGAAGGCATTTTTTTCTGCAGCTGTAGGTTTTGGTGCTTTTCTTTTTAGCCCTTTGGGGTAGACCCTGACAGTAAACAAAACATAACAAAACAGTTTTAGCAGTCAAAAAATAGAATCCTGGCAAACAAATGTGAACATCGCAATAGCCGGGAAACACATGTTTATCCAATTTTATGCACCTAAATATGTTATTCGAGTGATTTTGACTCATCCCCATTGGTTCGCACAGCAAGCGACATTTTTGAAAGCTTGTGCTCCGCCACCCTTCAGATATGGCTTCAGCACCCGCTGCATGATGGGAACCTCAGTCGATGGGAATCGATGACCCAACACGAACTGGGCCATGGAAACCCAATCCCGTTGTATCCCCAGAAAATATCCCCAATTAATTGTTGGGTCTATCCCATCGATTCCCATGGTATTTTATGGCTATTGAAATAGATCCCCCTGGTTTGACCACTTCAAAAAGGCGGTCCAAGTTCTGAGCTTTTGGACATGGCATGGTGTGTTCTTCGTGTTCAACTTCCCTCCATCGAATACTGGTGTAGAACGGGATTCCCAGTGAAAATGGTTCCTGATAATCTCCATGAGGTATTTTGGGTAATCTAACCACCAAACTAACGAAAAAAAACACTACTCCTAGGCCTAGGCCCTCCTTGTATAGCCTTAAAAACGGTGTTTTGATGTGTGCTTGGGATTTGGAGAGTACCAAATTGAAGCAGGGCTGGCTGAAATCAGCACATCCAGGCGGCCAGGGCATCTTTGTCGGTATCCTCGGACAGAAAGCCCAACTCCTGGCCCAGTTTCGGGACCACGTCTACAGTTACAAAGTCGGGCCCCCCGAACGATAGCGAAATTGGTTTACTCCAATAATATGGTTAACTATGGTTTATAATACCTATTAACTATAGTTATTGGGGGTTATAAACCAACTTAAACCTGGGGGGCCTCACATTGTACTTCTAGAGTATACTTTAGATATTACAATTCAACTATTGGTAGGTTAAAACTGATTGTAAAAGAAAACTTTGGCCCCCTCTAGTTTAGAGACTTCAACCATTAGAATTCTATTTGGTCGAGAAGATGAAAGGGATGTTTGAAGTCTGGAAAGGGATAGCAATGGAATTCTAATGTTTAGGACTTCAACTATTAGACTTCAAATCACTGTGATACCCCAATAATTGGATGGTGAAAAAACTCTAAATATGATTGGGTATTCAAAAATATTGCGGTGGATAGTTTTTCGCAATAATTAGTACCCAACAATAGAATCTGTGGTCTCCCAGGTCGTTAATTTTGACCCATACCCACATGTTCTTTTTGCCTACAAAATTGGACATGACCAATTGTTGTGGGTGATTCTTGTTACACAATTTTTGCTCTGGCGTCTGGGTCTCGTCGGTGGCTACTGACCACTGCTCGAAGGGCTAATTTCCATGTATGATGTGGGTTTAATACCAAGCAATACCTGATTTTCATGACTCTGCATCCATGTCTGTTGTGTACATGGATGATTGCAGGCAAATGTATGAAAATTTGTGGTTCATATCCATCGTGGAATCAACTAGGCAACCTTCTCAAATACGTTGGATATTGATAAATGTCTACGTCTACCTAGACCCTCCAAATAGCCGCAAATAATGTTGTTTTGTTTCTTGGAGTATTTGGAGGGTTTCAGATGGTCTAAGTATAGCAAATAACAACACCACCCACAGAAATGGCGATGGTCTGCGTATGAAGCACTTCGAGAAGCGCGGGGTTCATCAAGGCGGAAACCATCAAGGAACGGCCGACTATCGAAGTGAGACCACCCAAGTCCAAAGCACAAGGTGAGGCCCCCTAGTGATGTGTGTTTTTGTTGCTTTATAAACTCATCATACAACTAATGTTTTCTATAGATATATAGGTTATATCATGTTAATTATATCATGTTATATCATGTTATATCATTTTATATCCCCCCATAAAGCCTAGAATTCACCAAGATTCGAGTGCGTCAACTTAGCTATCTGTTTCTATCGTTTGGGGGCCCAAACGCAGGCTCGATACATCTTCCTCTTGACCGCTGGGACCTGAAAATCTTCGATCAAGGCTTCCCAATTCTGGGTGCCTGAGGGTTCGCGGTCTGCACCAAGGGTCAGGATTCTGCAGCTCATGAGGTGACCAGGATGTCTTATTGATGGCAAGAATCTTTCAAGACTCCCAAAAAACTCTATATAATGATCATTGATGTTGATCAAAAACATCTGATTCTTCATATTCATCATCCAATTCTTCCTGCGAAGAAAAAACATCAGCCTCAAGTCCAAACCCTTAAAACAAACTGTTTCACTAGTTAATGCCCCCAGGTTGAAGTTGCTTCATTACCTCGTAATCCACATTAACTAGGTTAAAATACTAGACATCCATGAGTTCTGGGATTTATGTTCATCAATTTAGCTACGTGGTTGTGCGGGACCCAGTATTTGCAAGTGGTTGTCATAACCCACATATACCCTCCGGTAATCAAACGTGACTGGCTGGAAGATTCCCTATAAATATCAAACTATTGCTGTTTTTTTTTTCCAGAAAAGCATGTTTGAGGACACCGGAGAGAAAGTCACAAAAATAATTGGGGCATATGCTTATTATCCTCTGGTAGTTCAACATAGCTATCGAACATCACCATCTTCAATAGACGTAATATGTGTATATATATCATATTATATTATATTATATTAAGTTATATTATATTACATTACATTACATTGAATTATATTATATTATATTACATTATATTACATTATATTTTATCATATCACATTATATTATATTATAGTATATTATATTGTATTGAATTAATTCAAGTTATATTATATTATATTACATTATATTATATTATATTATATTATATTATATTAAGTTATATTAAATTAAGTTATATTATATTATATTAAATCATATCATATATCTCATTATATTATATTACATTATATTTTATCATATCACATTATATTATATTATATCATATCACATTATATTATATTATATCATATCACATTATATTATATTATATTACATTATATTATGTTATATCATATCATATCACATTATATTATATAATATCATATCATATCACATTATATTAGATTATATCATATTATTTTAAACCACACATATATATATATATATTATACATGTATATATTCATCAATAAATGATTCATTTTCTACAGAAAACTTACCAAAAAAAACAATTTCAGGATACTTGGAAGATCATCCCAAATCCCGATGTGCCGAATCGGATCCGTGGTTACTCCATATATCACCCAGATTTCATCTCAATCTAAGTATGTTTTTTAAAATAAAGACATATTTATTCCATTCATCTGACTTAGCCATTTACGAAAATCATGGAATTTAGGAAACGTTCATTCTATCTTTACTAAGGATATCTATGGAATCTCATGGAATTCCCCTTCACGACACCCACGTGGGGCCCGCAGGTGGGTACCAAGTGACCCAGGTGCACCACGGCCGAGACAATGATGTCACGATCCTTGCGTGGCACCTGAGCCACCAAACCAAAGTCCAGCAAACCTCGGAGCATCAGCATCTGGTGGCACCATTTTGTGCCAGACACAGTGATAAAGGGAGATCCAAACAGCTTCGCTTCCAGTAAACATACCAAAAAAAAACTGGGAAAAAACCCAGAGAACGACTATACTCAATACTACTAAAATGATCCTGCGAAACAAATACATCATAAATTATCGTGGTCGAATGACGACTGGTGATATGGTCATGGTCATCCCACACAGAATGGCAAGAAGAACCCAAACAAAATCAACCGATGACAACCCCTCAATATGTTAATCCGGGAGCTCCGAGAGCTCAGAACATACCCGAAGAAACATCTTTCAACATCGTCCAACGGCCGCCTGGGGGTTGCAGCTGGGGAAAAGCGAATCCATGGAATCCATTCACCGATGTCGGCAACCACTTTCCCGCTGACACCGTGTCCGCTTAAAAAAGGCGTGCACCCTGCTATTGACTACCTGGACCTTTGAGCCCGACCCTCGATTCTCCCATCCTCTTGGTAATAAGATGTACCCTCTGGTTATTCAACATAGCCATGGAAAATCCCCTAGAAATGCCATTTTCCATGGCTATGTTCAATAACCAGTGGGTAATAATCTTCAATTTCTGCAATATGTTACTTACTGGTGCTAAACGTCAGGAATAAGCAAATGGGATGCTTGTGAAGTTGTGAATTGGATCATTCCACAATTTACGTTTCGCACCAGTAAGTTTATGAACCATTAATTGTAATCATTAAACGTATTTAATATAATTATAAGGTACAATATGGCATTAATTTTGGGCATATGTTCTTAACCTTTCTTCCTGCACATGCTACTTGGCTGCTTACGTTACCTAGCTCGTGGCGAAATCCTCGTCGAGATGCATAGCTTTCCCGCATCTTCACCTGGTGCAAGGTAAGCTGCATAGAAGATGCGGAATTGTTTGTCAAAGAAAATGAGAAAACCATAGGAAAAACACAGAAGAACAAGATTTGTAGAAAGAATATGAAAGATGAGGAAAGATGATGAAAGGACTTCAGTGGGGAATACGACAAAGTAATTAAAACAAGAAAACCGAGGATTGAAGCACATAAATGTGGGATATAAAGCAGCAAAGGGAGATACAGCAACCAATGGGAGCGAACGCACCAAAGAGTGGGAGACAAAATGAGACACAGCAACAATGGGAAACTCATCAAGCAAAAGTGAGAGATGCCCTGTCAAATTTGTGACGTTGTTTATTCACCATGGGTCCCCTTACAGGCTTGCTATTGGGTGACCAAAATCAGGTTGCGAGCTTCCCAGATTTCACCCCCAGATGGGCATGGCATGTGGAGGATCATCCTACTGAGTAAGTGGTCAATGACCCTGGCTCGTAAGTGCCTTAACTAGGGTTGTCCCATTTACAAGTAGGTTACAACTCTACTTGCTGACCACTTCAATGAGTAAATGCCCAGCAAGCGATATCATCATCCATCGAGAAGCATATGGATCACCCAACAAATTCGATACCCTCCGAAAATCAAACGTGGGTAGCTGGAAAAATAATCGTATAGATATCTGTAAATGGGTGATTTCCATCGCCGTGTCTGATTACCAAAGGGTAGATTAGGATACTCAAAAAAATGAATCGATCAGTTCGCAGTTGGCCCTAAAGCTGTGATCAAACATGTGAAAATGGTGGTGGTTCTATGGATATTCCGTGAACTCATGGTCTAGTTCAATATCCCAGAGGTATCTGGGAAAATTATCATAGTTCCCAAACCAGATTAGTTCGGCCATTCGGGCTACTAACCATCTATGAGGTCCTGGCTGGGATTGCAATTCAATTTGCTCAGAAAACGGTTTATATGCATTTGATCCTTTTATTATCCATAAGTCTCTAGGGGACTAGCCCAATATTAATCGATATTTCATCAGCTATTGATCCGCTGAAATATGATGTTTAATCATTCATCTGGGTAAATCATAATAATTCACTCATTTGAAAAAAAAGGCCTTCTTCAGGATGATTCCCTATACTAACCATATATTCCAGGTCGTTATAATTTACCGAGATTCATCCAATAGGATGAAATCATCGCTTTTTCCAACGCGCTTCCGCGCACCTTCCGTAATCTTCAAGAGGTTTCCCGGGTGAGGATCTCCGTGGAAAAAGCCGATGTCGAGTCTGGGGACGAATGAAGCGTGGCTTTTGAACAGCATCATTGGGCGTTTCCGGGCTTTTCCAAATCCGAATGTTTTTAGCCTCCAAAATTTGATGTTTTTTTAATCTTTGAGCCATAATTACACTATAAACCTTGAACATTTTCAACTGGCTGTTTGAGCTCCGGATGCGGATTCGGAGATGTCCAGTCAACTCGAGCATTTGCTCACATGGCTACTTGGTTCACAAAGTAGCTGCAGGGCCCATCGCTGCCACTTCTGACGAACCATCCCATTAATCAACCACAAAAGGGGGTCATAATGGACATCATCCCATTGGGTGTATCACAAATCCCCGCGTCATGTTGCAATCACTTCATGGTGGCATGGGACGGGCCCAGGTGTGGCTCCCAAACCTGAAATGTCGTTAAGAACGGGATTCACTGGATTGGTTTAAGGGAAAATTTCAACCGGAAACCCCTATATTTGCTGGGAAAATCCGTGGTTTCCGGTTAAAATTTTCCCATTCACCAATCCATTGAGGGATTTGCGGAATGGATTATGATATATTATGATCATCCCCAATCATTGGTAGTGTAATCCACACTAATCATCAACCAACAGGGGTTTTGAACAGCTCTTATATGAGAAAAGAACCAGAGGTTTGGCCATGTCCATCCAAGCCTTGCTGCTTCACCCTCACCGAGATCCCATACTGGATGATGTATATGTGTATAATATATATATATAATATATATGTATAATTATGTATACATGGTATATATATATATAATATATAATATATATATATATATATTTGTATATGCTGCACATGTATCATGATAATCCCCAATATCTTGGATGAATCGGTGGAAAGCAACCAACCAGCAGCCCGCGTCGCGTTTCGGCATTCTACGGCTGCCTTGACACAGTGGACCCACCATGCCCCACCATGCCCCACCCATGATCCAAGAAACAACTGTGTTAGAAAAACTTCTTGTCCAATGGCAATCAACTCTTTGATCTCCTGGAGTCTTCCGACTTGCTGGGAATGTGACGGCGATGTTTGGTATTGTTTGGTATGTTTTTTGCAAAAAAAAACACATGGATTGTATTGGTATGCAAAGGTACACAGACCCATTCATGGAATACTACCTCGGTCATTGGGGCATGATCCCAAATTTTGGTTGCAATTAATATGTGAAACCATTCACCAGGAAAATGATGTCTAGAGGAACAGAAACTCTATCTAAAGATAGGTTATGTACATTTGCCAATCTGTGAGATGAGCTAATTTGAAGTATCAATGATCTCAGTCTATCATTAATCTCATTGATAGTCTATAGAATCAAGCTGCAACTGACAGGTAGTTTTTCAGTTGGTGCTTTGAAGCATGTCATCAGCCAGGGGAGACATGTCTGACCGATCGCCGTTGGTCACTCCTCCTTGGGCAACGTGCTTAACTTCACCCCGTTCACCCACTGCGACAGCATCACACGACGTGTGGTCAGGGGCATCCTCAGCGACTTGATGACGACTGAGTCGACTACTCGGAACCCCCCTTTATTTTGCAGAAATGGGTGTTGTGAGCGTGGATAGACCAACAATATCATATATTGTATATATTATGGAATCTATTAATCTAAGAATCTATTTTAGAATGGATCTTAAGTGTATTCACATGTCATGTTGAGAACTTCACCATTTACATCGGATCAAATGATCTGGTCAAGTATCATCCATTAGAGCTCTCATCCTGTCAGCGATTCATAGCGCGTCTCGCGGATCTATTGGGGACAGGCTCTCTACGATCACCCGAAAATTAGAGATTTCTTCCAAGGGGGTTCAACTCATATTTGCCTCTCATACTATTACCATTTGCCGTCAGAAAGAAACTGGAACAAGCTGGTGATAATCTTTCATGGGTTGGGGTAAAACAAAAAAAGACAGGCTACAATAGGCTACAGGAATTGGGGATGTTGACATATTCTTGTACTATGTATTCTACGTGTTTCCAGGATGCTATTGGGATACCAGTTATATCCAATTATCATCTATGGATCGGAATTCCTATGGCAATATGATATCTGATAATTACCTCATATTTGCAGATGTCCAGGTTTTTGGTAGCCAAAAAGGAAAGGAAGAACGAAGGCTGTCAACCAGAAGGATTTTTCATCGCTGAGACGGCCCCATGGCTCGGTTTGTGAAGAAATGGGTGATACCCCCAAATTCAATGATTGACAATCATTTGCTCCATACAAAACGCTGAAATTTCGGGGTGTACCTGTAGTCAAACGTGGCCAATCACCCGTTTAGTTCGATGATTTTCCCAGCGATGTACAACCTCTATGGCTAGGCCAGCCATGTTTGATGGGCAGAGGGTAAATCCCATGAATAATATGAATATCCTATTCTCATCCCAAATCTTATCCTTATTAAACAACATAAAACATCATAAAACATCATAAAGCCCTACTAAAACCACGTAAATCTCCATGAAATCTCCAAAAAAAAGTCCAATTCTGCTCTCGGCAAATCTCCCAGAGCTTCCCCTGGGTCCAAGTGTCAGCGGCCTCGGAATCACGATCCTGAGTCCAGTGTTGCCCTCTGGTCATGACTAACATAGCCATGGAAAATCCCCGAACTCAATGGAGGTTTGTAGCTGGGAAAATCATCCAAAATTAGCCAGCTATTCCATGGCTATGTTGAATAACCAGAGGGTAGATGTTAGGAGATCTCGCGGCTAAACATAATCATAGTTCATCAACTGTAAAAATCAACTGTTGACAGTTCTACAATTTTGGTCAAAGTAGATCAGACATCAAGACTATCGCAACCCAGCAACTAGGAGAGAAGCTACACAAACCCCAACGAAAACTGCCGTGAATCCATCCAGAATCCTACACCATAAGAGGGCAAAACTTGGTCCGTCGGCCCATCAGTGTGTGAGTGTGCGCGAGAGTTTCTACGCGGTTCAAAAGCACAAACAGATGTAGACAAAGTATATGTAATTATACGTATAGAACTAGCTGGATGTTCACAATGATGTACATGTATATATGCATTTGTATATGCATATCTACAAGTTTGTTTGCACATGTATGATTGCAAATGTACAAATACGTGCATCTATTCACAATAAGAATTGATGCATCTATGCTGAATCTATGCAATGTACATCAAATAGGCTGCAATGAACTCCGTGCGGATCATCAAACCACCATCCAGCATGACCAGCATTGACTACAGTGTCCAAATGAGACAACCATGCTTGTTGTTCGGTGAAAAACACATCCTACACCATCATATATGCATACTTTGTTCGATTTGGGACAGCCTGTTCTGTCTATCTCTCTCTCTCTCTCTCCCCCCTCTCATACATAGCTATCTGTCAATCTCATCTCATCTCATCTTATCTAATCCAATCTAATTCAATCCAATCTAATTTTATCCCAATCTATCGATCCTTCCATTCTAAACATGCTTTTTGTTGATCATGATCGCACTTGGTATATCTTGAATTCAGCAGACTTAGAAAATGTTCAGAAAAGAAATGTTTAAACAATATCTCCCTGAAAATATCTTCTGAACACCTGTTTTTCCATTCCAATTTTCCACAGACGTTTTTTCCACCGATTTCCGAGTCGTCCAGCTTCTTTTCCAACGAACTCTCGCCCAAGCTTTCCTTCAGCAGTTCCTCCATGCGCAGCGCGTTCAAGGCCTCGTTGCGGAAGTCCAACTCCTGACGAAAAGACCGTGGTGAGGTTATTCATCGGAAAAAAACTGGAGAACATATCAGAAATGCGAATTATAGTTAATATGAGTTACAGATAGTTACAGCATATGCTGATAGGTTTTTCTTTTCGAAATCAAATCAAAGTTATGCAAATGATTCAAAATCAGAGTTTTCACATGTAAATTCTTGGGCGAAGTATGGCAACATGATGCAAGAGAATACGTAAAGGAGATCCGATGTCCACCATTACAGTTGTGTTGGTTCAACTGAAGTTGGTCCACTCTTCTTCTGTAGCTGGATCATGCATCAGGCGCAGTAAATTCATCTATAGTAATCCCAAATCTTGCAGGAAAGATTCAATCTATCAATATCTATCACCATATGCATCCAGGGCTGCTACCATTTTGGTGGGCTATCAAACTTTCCTATCTCTTTGGGGGTTCAACGAAAGCGCTTTGCTTGCTGCATCTCTTAATCCTAAAAGAGATCAGCCATGAACTCATCTGAAATGCAGCAAATGCTGGACCGCGCTAACTTTTTATGTTTCAAGACTTGACGCAAGATTGGGTTGTGCGTCACTCCAGGGATGGATTGGGTCTCTGCCCGGGGCCACCTTTGGCAGGTAACTTGGTATCGCTACGTTATCGATTTGGTTATCGCTAAGTTCATCTGGCAAAATAGGAAACATGTGAAAAATTGTTTCTCAAGCACAGGCTCTGCTTCCAGAGCTTGTATCGTAACAGGTTTTGGCAGCAAGTTCTCGGTAAGAAATACGTACTCTAGGCCTTTTGTGAGCACTTCTAGGCCTTTTGGGAGCCCCTGGGTTCACATGCGACGGATACTAAAACAATACATATGGGGTTGTGAAAAACAATCCCAAATGGCTTCGAAAAACAACAACACCTTTCAACTTCACCATCAAATCACGTTAATTTTCGCTTTAAGTAGTTCACCATATCGATTTCCATGGTTTGCACCACATTTTTGATGATAGGACCTCTCAATACTAGGTTTCTGCATGAACCTTTTGGGTCTTTGCTCACATGTTGTTTCCTCTTACTAATTTTTAAAACCCCTGCTTCCCAGTTTGTCCAGCATGATTTGCTGGACTTGAAGATCCATCTGTTTTAAAACACTGAAATACCCATTTGGCCCAAGCTTCTGTGTAAAGCCCTTCTGCGAAGGTCTCAGTGAGAGCAATGTAATCCTCTCACGCCGGGTGCGGCTGAAGCGACATACTGAACCTTCTAGTTTTCCTCGATGCTAGATTTGGTAAACTAACATAGCTATGGGAAACAAATTGAAATATCATTTTCAATTGGTATATCAACTATAAATTGCCATTTTCAATAGCTATATCAAATTACCACTGTTTAACCCCCCCCCCGAGGTTATGATAGTTGCAAGGGTTGCAACACTTAACACAGATCCTGGCAGGGACCAAACGATCCACCTGACTCCGAAAGCATGGCCTTGGGAGTCCACAGCTTTTAAATGTAAACATTGACGTCATCTGCGAGCGCAGGAATACTCACAGACCTCAACAGATACACTTTAATATGTCCCCACATATACATCATAGTGTTGGGATATATCAACATGTCCCACTTCAACACATGTGGCTATTTGTTGATAGAGGAGATGTAGCGGCTTTGGAAAACTTGCACGTATATGTAATCATTAAAAGTGTAACTATATGCTATCATTATCATAATTATTATCACGTATGACTTGTATATGTATATGTATATGTATATGTATATGTATATGTATATGTATATGTATATGTATACATATCTGAATAAGTGCTACAAGGCTTATCTGGGCTTATCATAAACCACCTGCAACGAATTTAGCAAAGTTTCTTCAGGGAATCCACAAATGATAAGTGAGTGACATACCTTGATATATTCTACCTATCATAGCCCTCCAAAACTTATGTGCCTTGAATATTGACCCATTCTTATCCCAGTAGTCCATGCAAACAAAAGTTTCTTCATATGAAATATCATCAACTATCATCAACTATCATCCAAAAGAAAAAAAATAAGCACATCATAGCCAGTCAATAGCATCCCACTGGCAATATCATATATGATAATTCTTGGATGTATGAAAATATATTTTACTATTACACTGGGATATTATATAAGATATCCCCGAATTATCATATATCCCACTGATAATATAATATTACCATCGCATACCATTGCCATCAAGGTACACCCACTATCACAATATACAGTATATCCCACATAGATATCCTACTATATAATATATCCCACATACAGAAGAATCATCCACGAATGGTATGGTATGGTATGGCAAACTGATTCAGCTGTGTTCCCACCAGAGTATGAGGAAGAGAACCGCAAATGACGCCATGTCGACAGCAAATGAGGTGTCCCACCATACGATACTCTGTTTAGTCCACTAACTATTATATAGTGAATCATATCATATATCATATATCCCACTAGTAAAATGGGTTTGTCTGAAAATATGGTATACCCCCAATTATAGCCATCTGAATAGGAAAAATCATTATCAACCAATGGATTTTGGGATACCTTATTTTCAGACAAACCCAAATCCTCCAATTTTCGTACCCATGAATAATCATGTATCCCACTAACAAACCAATGGATTTAGAGGTTTTCCACTAAATCTTCAGACAAACCCATACTAGTATCCTCTGTTAGTTGATCATTGGTTAGTCCCAAAATTACTTTCACAATTTCCCAAAAGTCCCCCAAAACAACTATTGTTAATGGATCCCACCAATAAAGCAACATTCTGGTCAGTTCCCCCAGTCCCAATAAAACAACGGTCCGTCTCGTCCGCGGTGAAGCGCCGGATCAGTGGCTGCACCACATCCGCCAAGCGACGAAGGACATAGAGGTCCTGGTCCAGCTGATGGGGGGCTGTTCAGCATCAAACATGGGAATTTTCCCACGAAACATGGGGATTTTACCATGAAAAGTTGGGATCTCAGTGGCAAATCATGATGTCAGAAGCCGAAACTTGGGGATTTCAGTGAGAAAAAAACCCATCCAAAAATGGATCAACAATGGGGAAACATGAAAACATTGGGATTTCAGCAGCAAACATTGGGATTTCAGCGGATTCATCCAAAGCTGTGGGATTTTTTCAGCATGAAAACTGGGGACTATGGAGCATCAGAACTGGTGGATTTTACCGTGGTGAACCCAACAAGACTGGGCATCTACGCAGCAATGGTCCTTTCTTGGCAAGTTCAATCAACATGAGATTTCGCCACTACAAACTGCTTGTTTCAAGCAACACAGATGGAAATTTACCCAGCACAAATTGGGATACGTATGGATTCATGTAGTTTGACCAATAAAGAAGTACATAGTACTTTCAACTAACAAACATGAGATTTCAGAGCCAAGTACTTGGGATTACGTGGTATTTAGCACAGAACAACAATGAACAATGAGTGTATCAACGACAATTGGGGTTAAGACAGGATCTGAGCAGCATGGTGAACCGAGCAAAACGCGGTTGTAGGATTGCACCAGCTCTGTGAGTTCACCATAGCTAACCTTAAGTTCCATGTTCAATATCGTTTTGCAAGAGGAATCAACAGCATGTACTATAGATATATTTTGTAATTGTGTGTATATTACATATCTATATCTATATATTCTGTAATTGTGTCTATCTTAATATATTATACATATCTATATTTATTATGTGCGTATGGTAGTCATAGTATGCCATGTCTAATAATTAGCTGGGGGAGAACCGTTGCTGGGTCTGAATTATTATTGGGATTCATTAAACATTGAAGAACACAAAGCATATCGAAATATTTTCAGGATTGCATCACTATATCCAGTGTTTCGAGCATATGTCTTAAAAAAACGTGGCGCAGTGCTATAGGTTAGATGGTCTAAAAATGTGGTGTATCCCCCCAACTATGGAAACATGATGATCATCCACTCGCTTTAGGGGATTTGTTTCCCAAAAAAAAAGCCATGGCAGCCATGGATTTCTCTGAAAAAAACAACGAAACGTAGTTATTTTTGGGGATATACATAATATATATATATTTGTCAGACAAAATAGCTACGTTGTTCTAATAATTTTCAGCCAAAAATTATACAGTCCATAATTTTCATATATATACATATATACACCCCCTGGTTAGTTAACATAGCCATGGAAAATGGCTAATTTTGGATGATGTCCCCAAACCTCCATTTAGTTCGGAGATTTTCCATGGCTATGTTAAATAGCCAGAAGGTATATAATATAGATATTTTGTCTTCCCACCTTTTAGACACACAAAATTCCTGGATTTTTCCGCCATCAAATCGCGAGGGCCACGCAGCATCCGCGCCTTGGAGACGGTACTCAAGGCTCCAGGCCTGGACATTTTGCATTGGAAGAATCCATGGAATCATATGTCATCATATATATATATATTCATACACATATGGAGTATTATATATATATATACACATATGTATATATACATCTGGATTATTATGTATATATATATATACATGTACATGGATTATGAACATCCCCAATGTCTATCTTAGGCAGTTTCTGACCTGGAAAGATTTATCAACCAGAGTTCATCAGTTTAATCATGTTCTGTCACCATATGTTTCATACTTAAAAAACTTCTAAGAATGATGGTTACCCTCTAATAAACTAAGCCATAGCTAACATCACATTTTTTCAGAAGTAAATCATCTGACACAAAATTCAAATGGTCCATTTTAGGCAAACATTTACTGTAAAGAAATGAACCAATTGAATTTGAGACAACATTTTAACCAAGCTGTTTCAACCAGCAAATAAAAAATGGTGTAGCTGCGGAGCTGGGCAACGTTTTGGAAAGAGATGTTCAATGATTTTCATGGGTACGAAGCTGAAAATAGGCTAGCCCAAAATCCGTTCTTGTAACATTATTTTCATGCATTTTCCCTATTAAGAGGCTATTTTGGAGGTAAACCCCATTTCAGACATACCCATTTCTGAACTTCAACTAGCACCACAACAATATCAAAGGTGGAAGGAGAGCCAGGACACAGGTTCTGGATGATTTGTCATAAACCCCAAAGCTGATCCAAGGGTGAGGTCATTGGAGGATTGTTCAGAAGTGCCACTGTAAGCTACTTCAGTTCATCTGGATTTGTAGTACTTCACTAATCTCTTCAAGGCCATTTGGGGATGATGAAACCCCTTCTTAACCATATAGCCAATATTCCTCTACATTTGAGTCAACACCCTGATACCTAGTGAACATCAAAATAGCTGGTAAATGGATGTTCATCCCATTAACATGGCTACTAATAGGTTTTGACCCATCCCCTCATCTTACTGGTGCGAAACGCAGGGAATGAGGGTTGCTGACCTATAATAACCATTAATAATCATCCCATTCCCCCATTCCCTACTAAGCACCAGTAAGTCATTAATATACTTCAAGTTCCTGATCTCCATTTTCCCACCGCTTTCCACAGCTTCACCGGGGCGCCTCTGAACTTTCACGGCCACTTCCTGTCCAGTCTCCCGCAACGTTGCCCGATAGACTTGTGCCAGTGATGCCGCAGCAATGGGCTCCTTGAACAGATGGAGTGCGGAGAAAATTTACCCTCTGGTAAACTAACATAACTATAGAAAATCACCAATTTTAATGGGAAAATCCACTATAAATGGCCATTTTCAATAGCTATGTTAAATTACCAGAGGGTAAAAGAAATGGACCAAATACCCTATGGTAGATTACTATAGCTATGGGAATTTATCATCTCTGGTACATCAATGTGAAACATCTATAAATTGGTCGTGGAGTCATTGATTCCGTAGCTATGTGAAAAATTGCCGGAGGGATTTCTGGGAAATGTCGAAAGATCGTCACCCTGACGGAGATTGAAGGTGCGCTATAATCATGTCATATCATGTCTATATACTACCCATACCCTTTACTTGTGATTGATCTGACGCATCTCTCTACATATAGCGACTCAATCTTCATGGCACAAGCGTATTCCATTCCAAGCTTCAGTGACCTTTCATTTCATGGTCCGCTTTCATGGGAAAAGCATTGCAAGGGGGATATCAGGAATATCGCCCACGTGTGGACATCTTTGGAGGTTTCCCTTCATACATCAGCCTGATCGAGTGACATCTCATTGAAGTTGGAAAATCTGCTTTTCAACAAGCAAGGCAGCCCAAAATGCCTGAAAGAAACATGTCTCTCTCTGGCAATCTATCTATATTTCTATACATACAACATAAATTACATAGTATTGCCTTAGTACAATTATTCATATATTACATGTATACAATTAGATATAGAAAAAAATACATGCGTGCACATTGTGACTTTTGATAAAAATCTCGTTGTGCCACGGTGAATTTCCACTTGGCACCCCAATTTGGGCACCTCCGAGAAGCTGGAAAAGATTTCATCCACGGGTTTTCCCATCTCCTGCAGCTGGAGCGGCTGGAGCTTGGCGAGGGAGGAAGCCAGGCTTCGAAGACCCCACCCGACTCTGGTTCTTAAACATTCGACCTCCACGATTATCCACTGAAGTGTGTAAATTTGCTGGTGAATCTTCTTGACAAATGGCATCACAAGAAAATTTTCATCTTTATACCGCAGAGAAAACCCATGAGCCCTTCCAACCTGAATCAAAATCAGAAACATCTGCATAAGGCGTTTAAGAAACTTCCCTGCCAAAGAGTCCGTTCATTTTCAAGATTTTGAGATCCTAACATCTCGCGCACCCGGTGGTGCACCATGGTGGTAATCTCCATAGGTTTGGATTTTTGAACCCAACTTGCATCCCAAACTGCCGCGAGACTGGGGTCCTTTTCGATGACCTTTCGCGCTTCCTCGTTCGAAAAGGTCTCAATGTCGTCCTGCATGACACCAAGAGTCAAGGCCAGTCAAGACGTCTACAGTCTACAGTCCATTGCAGCATGCTACCGTTTTTTTGAAAGTAATCACACTCACGTCCCATCGATATCATCGAATCATATGGGTCTGAACATGGTTTCCCCAAAAATGGTTGGTTTTTCGCTTCTCGATTGAAATAGCCTTCTTGAGGTATCCCCCATCAAACAGTCCCATGTCTTCTTGCATGTTCCCCTGGGGGGTGGCCAACCACTGAAAACATCTAACAACGGCCGTGACAATTCTCCTCCAAAGTGGATGGCCCCATTTCAACATGAATCTGTTTGACAAAAAATCATCAACGTATATCAATCATCAGAATCAATATTAATATATATATATATATCATTATATATCAAAATCGCTTGGCTTATCTTCATTTGCCACGTAGTATTTCTATATGGCAATGGCTCTGATTTTTTCGGCGTCAACCTCCATTTTTCACTTCCCGGAAAGCGCTGTGACCGTCAACCATCCTGCAGTCGCGCCAGTTCTTTCATGGTCTTTGGCGGCAAGACATCGGGGCGGATGGACAGCACCTGTCCCAACTTCACAAAGGTTGGGCCCAGCTCCTGGGTGGGGAGGCCACGGAGAAATGCGGGGAAGGTGACCGGACTTTTTGTGGATCTTGAAAGTTTTCAGGATTTGAGACTATGGAGTTTTGTATGGCCTTTTGGGTCGTGCAATTATACATATACATATACATATCTATATATATATATATATATATCAAGATATGTATGTATATATATATATATATCAAGATATATATATATATATGAAAACCATTGAAGATATCATGGTAGTCACTGGGATCAGGTTCGAGGATGGAACATAAGATAACTTGAAACCCTTGTGCACTTGGTAGCAGGTAGCAACAGCGAAAGGCGGAAACTTCAATGGGGAAATCACCAACACACGGTGAATGATATGGATCAGCCAATGATCCTGCAGATTGAATCTACTGCATGACATGTCCTGATGATTCCACATGTTGTGACATGAACTCATCATGATTGAATGGATCCTCAGTCTTCACATCCACCATACTTCTGGAATCATCAAAACTGTCTTGCCATGGCCATCTTGCTTTCAAGGCCATGTCTCGCACACATCCTATGAACTTGAGCTCCATGTCGCGTGTTGCTTGCTCAAGCTCTCTCTTCCTAAGTTTCCTACCGGCTACGAAACGCTCATCATGCACAAGCAGCCACTTCTGGTTTGCTGCCAGAAACTGCAAAAACACCTTCCTCTCATTGCCCTTTGTTAAACAGTCAGCTAGCATCGCCAAACCGTTCACCCAACGGATTCCAGTTCTGATTCGCATCGCTTGTTGCACTGCCAGAGTCAGTTCGTATCCTGCACGGCTAGATCTCAGGCCATGTAGACTTGAAACATTGCGCACCATGCTGTCGTAGATGCCCCTGGTGTCCATGATAATGACACCCTGGGTTGTATCACGGACTTGGTCATAGATCTTCTTCCTATCAATCTTCACACCATTGATTTCCATCCACATGCCTCGCAACTTGAACGTTGCGTCCTCTCCCTCTGTCACGCCCTGCACCTCCGCACCGTTCGATCCCAAACACTGTCTTGGGGTCTTGCTGGATCGCCATGTGATGATGGCTACGGTAGCCTCTTCACCAGCCAGGATCTCTTGAGGTGCAAGTCCAGAAACATAGCCCATGGTGGAGGAACGATCTGGTCGGTTTTGCTGTCCAGCATCGCACCACGTGAGAACACATATCTCTTTCCAGCGTCGTTTCCAGCAGGGAAAAAGAAGACTCTGATGTGATTCACGTTTGATTTCACGAATGAGCTTGTTGGCTTTGAGGATTGTGAGGACATTCGCATAAGGGATCTCGGAGAGGAGGAGACCAGCTTCAGCTTGAAAATGAGGACCAGTCTGGGCAGACTTCCATGCAATGGTGCCGATCGCACCGCGCAGCATTGAAATTTCTCTCGGTGTCAAAGTTGACTTTGTTTGCTGTTGGCGTTGCTTGGTCAAAGGAATCTCTTCCAGCCATTTGTCAACGTACTCCTGCTGATCAACTCGCAAACTGCCATCAGCCAACTGAACTATGTGACAACCAGCAAAAGTCATTTCACCTGTCTGCCACTTGCCCCACTTATAGGTCTCTTGCAACATCTTCTCAGCTTGTTGATACTTAGGATGCTGCTCATCTCCGCAAAGAAGAAAATCATCCACATGGATACCGGCCGCCGCAATCACTTCATGGGTCTCGTCATCTTCAAGGATAAAGATGCAGCGGTCAGAAAGAAGACATCGCCATCCATGCTTGACCATCTTACCAGAAACATCATTAAACCAGCATCTCGGTGATTGAACAAGGCCGTAAAACGCCCGCATCACCCTCAATGGCATCACAGGATTCTCGGGGCTGGCGCCAAAGAGAACTGCAAGTTCCGCGGGAGCCCAAACTGTCATGCCCAAAGGTTCCAAACTTTCATCGGTCTGGAGAAATGCAGAGGTTACGTCTCCGGCCTTCAATCTGTAGCCCTTGTTGGCGCACAAAGCCAAAAGGAGATATCTTCCAACTCGGCCCATGGTCGGAGCCGCGGTCTCAACTTCAGTGATGTTGCCCATCTGAAAGCCCAGAATGACGAGGCGAGCTTTCGCACTCCCATCGGCTTTGGTCGTAAGGACCCATCGCATAGAGGCAACTGAGGTTGGATCAAGGTCTGACATCTCTTGGCTTGTAAGGCTTCGCAAGGCTTTGGAGGACAGGACATTGGAGAGTTCACGGGCCTGAGCAAGGTCAAAGAGCTTCTTCTGCTCAAGGTCCATTTGAGTCCATCGCTTCTCCTTGCCCTTCTCCATCATCTTACGCGACAACCATATGCTCCATCCATCAGTGTTCTTCGAAAGGTACTTGAGGTCTGATGGACCAATTTCAACTTCAAGAGCATAGAAACATTCTTTCACAGGAGTGTGCTTGACCTCTGTGGCATTGTTGTAGATCTTGTCCGCAGAGGGCTTGTCGATCAAAAGCTCTTCAGAGCCACTTGAGCTGGATGAACTGTCTGAATCTCCAGACTTGCCAGCTTCTTCTCCAAGGTTTTGTCGCCCTTGGTACGGATCCCAGGTGAACTCTTGACCATCTCCATCTTCATGGGGCCCATAGTGTCCACCTGGTAGTTGACATGCATCAACGGAACATTGAGTTCCGGAAGAAACGTTAGCACTCGCAGGAACTCCGTCCACTGCGTCAGCTCCACTTGTACGCAAAGCTGTTGTCAAAGGACTAATTGCTGGCACACTTGGTAGTGCAGCACCTTCAGGAGGATCGCCTTGAACTCCACTGGAATCTTGAACTTGTCCAGAACCATCATCATCATCGATCTCCTGAACATCATCTTTGGTGGGAAGCTCATCTTCTGCTTTCCGTTTTCTATCCACTTTCACCTTTCTGGTCTTTGGAGCAGCACCAGGTTGTGCAGCTTCGGCTTTCATCTCAAGCCAGGTTTCACCTTTCCATCGGTCTTGAAGAGACTTGTGAGGGTCATCGGAATTCTTGTAGTCATCTTCGATCACCACATCCTTGTCGCTAGGATTCATGCCCTTCAACTTGGTTATGCGTTTTCCACTGAGGTCTGTTTCAGGAATGGGGCATGATGTCATACGCAAGGGTGAAAACAAAGACAACCTCGGCAGATGATGAACTCGAACAAGATATCTTCGGCCGCCATCTTGCCGAAAACTCCATACATCAGGTCTCACATTGGTTGGTGGCTCTACCAAAACTTCGGCTCCTTGAACATCATCTTGCAACTGCTCCATGGATGGCACTTCACCTGTGACATCAGAGAAATGTCTGCCTGTGAAATTGCGAAGCAAACTTTCCAAAGTGATTGGAAGACGGAGCACAGCTGTGCCCTCAAGAGTTGCTTGAAGCTCCTCACGGTGGGTGCACTTGCGCAGCTGAATGGCACGAGCTCGAATGAGCGTAGCGCCAGTGGCAGTCCAAATCGTCCCACCTTCTTGTAAAAGAACTCGCACAGGACCAACCCACATGCCGCCAGTTTTGCCTGGCTTTTGTTTCTGTCGCCACAACATTGCAAGGGTGCCTGGCTTGAACACCTGGATCTTCTGAGGCACAGTGTTGTTGAGTTTTGAGAGCCTGCTTCTTGCGCTCTCGATCTCAAAAGCCACACGAGCTTTCTCCTTGAGTTTCAACATGCCATCAAAAGCTTTTCGTGGATTGATGCCAATGGGAATGTTCTCCATGGGTGCTGAAGATCCACGAGTCCATTGAAATGGTGAAAAGCCAGTGGAATTGATGGAACTGTTGTGGCCATGGGTTGCTAAGGTGTATGCCATCTCCACATCCATTGTGGTCTCATCTTTGAGCAAACGAGCGGCTGTGCTTTTGATCAAGCGGATCGCATTCTCTTCAGCTCCAAGCATATGGTGAGCTTCGGCAGGGGTCGTGAGAAGACCGATGCCACTCATCCCAGCAAAGTCCATCATGCGCTGAGATGTGTAGTAGGTGGCTGAATCTGTGATGATCCACTTGGGAGACGGGTTGTGCATCATCCATCTAGAAAACACTTTCACCACTATGTCAGAGTTTGGCTCCCAAGCTGACTCTTCATTCTCGCCACCATATCTCTTCAGAAACTCAACCATCACTAAGCCACTTGCTCTGTCGCGGATGATCATGAACTTGAACTTGTGACCACCATGTTCGGCTTCGAAGATGTCGGCGCCGATGATCTCCAAAAGTCCAGGAGTCTCATGCAATGAAGCGACAGGGGCAGAAGGTGGCTGCTTGGCCTCGATACAATCTGGACATTGAATTTGTCCAGCAAGTGCCACAGCCCACGGCGGTGCTTGCCGTGCTCGTAGTAGACGTTGCAGGTTAGCCATACTGGGATGTCCAGCGGCTTTGTGAACTCGCAGCATTTGAGTTTTGATCAGCTCCAACTGCTTTCCCTTGGGCATCTCGGATGGAAACCGCTGTCTAGTGAGGGCAAGAATCTCTGGTTGTTCTTGTCGGGCTTGAGCTTCATACTTCATCATATGTTGACATTCTTGAGCAACACAAAGTCCAGTCGTGTTGTCAAGATCCTCAAGCTCATTGCTCGCATCCAAGAGGTGAATGCTAAGGTCTCGGTCTAAAGAAACACCGGCCTTCTCCTCAACTCGGTTCCATGATGCCACAATTGCCTTGGTGATGGACTTCACCATGTCGGCAGGGTAGTATGATGAGGCTTGAGCAACCATGCCTCGGCAGTGGAGATGTTCTGGGTGTCCGGGACATCGGCGTTGAAGTCCAAGCCATACTTCCCGACACGTTGTTGCCACCGTCCAGCTTTTCTGCACAGGAAAACCTTTGAACTCCAAACCATATGCACATCCATGAAAGTTGCACCAATACAGATGTCTATGGTGCTTTGAGGCAATCTTCTGAAGTCTCTGAATTGCCCTTGATCTCCAGCCCTTGACAGCGCTTGTCGGCCACTCCCAGCTGACATCATCACCATTTTGCAAAGCAGGTTCTAGGGCTTGGACAACTTCGTCAGCACGTTTGAGATCTCGTGCTTGACGCTTCTGGAACGCTGCTTCTTGGTATTCATCACGCTGTGTCAAGTTGTTGAGACTGGAGAGTCGGGTGCATTTGAGGCTCACCCAGATGTGCTTTGGCTTCTTCTCCTCGATGAAGGAGTGCAACCTTTGGGTGCCGGCTTTCAAGTCCAAGTCAAAGCCTTCCTTGTAGTTCACCCGCTGGATGCTGAAGCCAAGTTCTTCCATCCTGGCAGACAGGGATGAAGTTGGAGCGCAGGCCACTTCGACAAAGTCCACTGAAGTGGTGATCTGCGACATGAGAGCTCTGAAGGGAACGAGGATCATCGCACTGAGGATGGCCAAATTGGCTGCCAACTTGCGAGCAACATAGGGCACCACACCTTTCTTCTTTCCACCTCCAGGTCCAGGAACAGGAAGTTGCTTCTCAATGGGATTGGCATCCGGTTTGGACTGGCAGCCTTTAAATCCAGAGGCGCCAAGGGTCAGACCCGGCGGGTGGCTTACCATGCTGACTGCATGGCGGCCACCGTACGCAGCGGGGACCTCCAAACCAGGGATGCTGAGCATGCCGCCTTCAAAGTCCATGGCGCATTGCTCATTTGTCGTGTTGTCACCTCGTAGCGCATTGTCATTGAGGCTTTGGTGACAGATAGCCCCAACCATCCTGTTCTGAAGGCTTTTCAGTGAGGCCCAGAGCCCCTTGATCGCTCGCCCGGATTGGTCATCTCCTCCTCCGGCCATTCGTCCCCAGACGTGATCTCGTAGACTTCCGTCATCATGGCATTGGGCACTGTCGGCATCTTTGGACTGGATTGTTCCTTCTTGATCTTGGGATCCTTGAACTTTTCCTTCAGCTGGTCCAGCGTCTTGCCCTGGACATACTCCAAGATCGCCCGTTGAAACTTCTCCGGATCCAAATTGTCCAGTCCATTCTCCTTGAGATACTTCGATGCCGCCTCCAGCAACAGCTCGGTCTGAGCCTTGGTCTTGGAGCCAGATTTGCCCTTGCCTTTGACATCCGTCTCTGTCTTGGCATTCTCCGGAGCGTCCTTGGAGTCCATGCTGTAGCCCATTCGCTTCATGTACTCCGGGAATGTCATGTTGATGCAACAGGTCTCTGTCATTCCTTTCTGCAATTGGATTCCCTTCAACTCCATCACTTTTCCCGTGACAACCTTCTCCGTCACCTGATCTGCGGGCATCACTTTCTCGATCTCCTTCAATGCCAGGGTCATCAGATGTGGGTGAGGTCCCATCGATCTGTGCGCTCCCTCCATTGGCTTCTTGGAGTGGTGTCTGCCATGTTGCATGCTGATTCTGCCTTTGCTTCGTCTTGTGCTGGCCATAGCATGGAAAGCCCGTTCGGCGTGGATCGTCTTCCGCACATGCTGGAGACTGTCGTTCCATGCTCACGCACTTGCCGTTGCCGTAGAGCTTGAAGTCTTTGAGCCAACGTGGCCAGCTGATTTGAGAGGTTGGAGTTGCCCGCATTGGACATCATGAGAATCGCTGACGAAGCTGGTGATGCTGTGGACGTGGAAACATGCTGATTCAAACTCATGCCAGAACCTTCTACAAACCACAAACCTGGATCCTTCATCTCAACTGCTGATTCCATCAAATCTATTGACACATGGTTGGATGCATGAGAGTGCATCTTCACTGCGAACCACTGAGGCTGGGGGTCCTGACGTTGATAGAGCAGCAGGTTGTTCTGGTACGCCCGCAGGGTCTTGCCTCCCATCAGCGGTGGAGTCAAACATGCATCACCACCAAGGACATAGAAAGAAACTGAACCCAGGGATGTGTTGTGTATGTCCACTCGACTAGATGCTTGGAGATGTTGACCGTTTCCAAAACGAAAAACTGGTTTGTCTGTGGTGTCAATCTCATAAACTGCATTGGTCTCAGTCACCAAACGTTGCAAAGATTCCATGCCCACGGCATTTTCAGAGGCGCCGGTGTCGAGGATCACACGGCTTTGCTGTGCTGCTGCTTCAGCAAGGTAAACACCAGGAAAAGCTAGGCAACTCAAGTCGTGATATTGAACAGACTTGGAAAAACCTTTGCCCTTTTTACTCTTCCCTTTTGAAACAAATCCCTTGCTCTTGGATTGACCCTTTCCTTTGGAAAAACGGTCAGGACACTGGGCATAGCTATGGCCCTTCATTCCGCAAATGAAACAAGGTCCAAAACCTTTGCCCTTTCCAGCACCTGAGAACTTGCCTTTGCCACTTGAACCCTTTGGAGACCATGAGGAACGTGAGGAAGTAGGAGAGCCAGAGATTCCTTTGCCAGACGCAGATTCAGGAGCGAAATAGCCACGAGCTGCTCGAACTTTGCGCACTGCTTCACGTGCTTCATTCAATGTCCGGGTAGCCTCATTGGCCAGTGCAAATGCTTCCTTGTACTGCACCTCAGTCGGATCAGCAGTCTGCTCATCCACAGGAACGTCTTCCGACTCTTCCCATTCCCAATCTTCATTCCAGTCATCATCATAGTATGCATTCCATGATGCACCATCATCATAGTACGTCTCATCGCCATGCCACCATGCGTAATGCCCTGGATCGTGAGCTCCATCTTGCCACATCTCATCATGCTCCCATCCATCCAAGGTCTCATCATTCCACCAAACACGCGGCTTGCGCCAGCCATCGTCTTCATCTGAAAACAAGGTTCTCAAAGCTCTCCGCACAGGAAAGAATGCAGTTGAATTGGAAGTCTGCACCAGAATGTTCTGACGTTCAGCTGTAGTCAAACGGGAACCCTTGCTCAAACGATAACCACGTAGTTCATCACCGAAAAAATCTGTGACACCCATCTGTTGTTGCTGAACGTTTCCGGCTGACGTCGCATGTCCGGCTGACGGTTCCGTTTCAGTCGCAGTCCTAGGTGCACCACGACCAATTGGACTCTGTGAAGGAGTGGATGGAGGACCACGTTGCACCTCAGGAGTAGGATCTGGATGGCTGTCCTTTCGGGCACGCTTCAAGGCATCCTGCAGCTGCACAAACATATCCTCTTCACGAACTAAAAATTGTGGAATGCTTTCATTGCTATTCCTTTTCAGCTGATGCCATTGATCTAACCTCTTGAAGAGGTCTGGTCCTGGTAGAGCTTGGAGTGGTGATTTGCGCAACACATCTACCAACCTTGACAAACCATCAGTCCCCTCATACTGGTCTGGGTCTAGGTGCCTCACCACGGCCTTCGCCGGTCCAGACAGCTTGGCCCATACCCGGCTGGCAGCGGCCTTGCGCTCGTTGTCTTTCAACGAACGTTCGAACCAACGACAGGCTGTTGCAAACGTTTCGAAGTCTGCAGGATCACCTGCCCAGCTAGGAACTTCGTGGCCTTGAGCTTGATGTTGCGACATGGCTCACGGATGCTCCCGCAGGAGCTCCGCTACCATGCACTTGGTAGCAGGTAGCAACAGCGAAAGGCGGAAACTTCAATGGGGAAATCACCAACACACGGTGAATGATATGGATCAGCCAATGATCCTGCAGACATGTCCTGATGATTCCACATGTTGTGACATGAACTCATCATGATTGAATGGATCCTCAGTCTTCACACCTTGAAAACCTGGATGAAAAACTTGAAGAGTCGGTTGATGTATCAAGGCTTAGCTGCGTTCATCTCAACCCTTGACTGTAACCTAGAAATGTCAAAAAAAAAACACCCAACCCCTGGATTGATCCATCCAAAAAAAAAAACATATTTCTAGTATATAAAACCCCATAGTCTTAATACCTCTAGCCATTCTTTGCCGATTTTTCTGGCTACTCGGCTCCTGCATGTTATCCACCGCCTGCGAAGCGAGCGATTGTTCATCCTCCCAGAGCCGACCGTTCCTCAGATCCCCAGCATGGTAACCTGGTACCGTTTGGCTTCGTTAGAAAACCCCAAGGTGACATGGTAAGAGTACTTCATTAGGGGGATAATAACACCATTTGTAAGGCTACTTAGAGGGTCTAGGTATATGTGTATATATATATATATACTGTATATACATATCAAAGTACTGATGAACTCACTCATCTTCAAGGATGCCAGAACACCAGTTTCCTAACACACGAACTTCTCAACACCATCCACAAGCTTTCAACAAGATTGCCTTTACAAGCTTCGCAAAATCCGCAGTGACCCTTGAGAGATTTTCGATTACCTTCTTACATATGACTCAAATGTAGTTACTCATGGTATACTCAAAGACAGTTTTTTGCTCGTTCATTTGCATTTCTTCATGGTTCCTTGTGGGGTACCTTCTCGGCATTTTGCAGGGTAGACTTTTTGCTGACACACTGCTGAGGCTGTGGCTATTGTCCACCTCACTTGGCAAAATTCCCACAAGGGTTTGTCTGTATACATGTGGTATACCCCACAACATGGGCATTCGAGTGTGAAAAAATCATGATCTGATTTGCTAATCACGGGATTTTTGCGGGACCCTGTTTTAAGAAAAGCTCAGACACTTGCGTTTGATCCACCGGTTCATACACACATCGATAATGAAGCCGAGGTTCAAGAGGGAGTAGAAGAAGCGAGTGATGAATGGGGTGGAGATCCTGCGATTGAAAGGGAAGATCCACAGTTTTGGAACGGCTGCATTCCCAGCCCAAATCGCAGCTGGCTGAAAAAAAGCAACTCCCCCCTGCACTGGTGGCGAAAAAAGTCTCACTCGAAGGCAAAATTCCGATGCAATTTTTTTGGCCAGCATTCCGTGGTTTGGCCAGTTTTAGATAGTTTCAGTGCTTGAATCATGTAGTCATCTAAAAACAATCCGATCTTTTGTTGCTTGCAACGCCATTTTGTGGAGACCAAGATCCAGGAAAAACACATCAATGGCCCTCTAGAGATCATCGTCAACCCGCACGTAACCTAACAACAAGCTCCACCAGGCGATGGGGGAAGTTCAGATCGCTGGATACCCATGGCTGCGCTCCTTGAAATCCCTACGTGTTTTTACCCCGTAATTGTGTTTGTTGGTCAACCTCATCCACTGTGGATACAAGCAAATATCTGTATACATAGTGTAAATATATATATAATACATATAAGGCATTTAGAAGGCTATGGCTCAAAAAACGGGTATGGATCGCTACGCGGTGATCCGGACGTATGGAACGAAGGAGCCACACACGTGGTCTCAAATGAATTCAATCTCTTCAAAAGGGTATGGATCGAGGGTATGGATCAGGGGTATGGATCAGGGGTATGGATCGCCTGTGGGTCCGGGGTATGGATCGGGGCCTTACATTTTGAGCTGCAGCCATATATATATATATATATACACATCTATTATCTGTATAAATTGTAATCGACGAAAACTAGATGTATCTAGCATGAAGTCTAGCCTAGCTGTATCAGCACTTTATCTTCGCGGGCCTCAAGAAGCGACTCCACCTTTCTGCCAGCTCACCCGGCTTTGTATCCTTGGCGTTTTGGAATAGATGGCAGACCCTGTGAGAAGCAGATTCCAAATGTGAATCTAAGTGGATGAAAGTGATGAAAACCTGTCTGCATCCCTAAGTTTTGAGTGAAAAGTGATTGAAAAGTGGATTCACCCCTTACCTTTTGAGGTATTTTTGTAAAAACACTGCTATTTCATGTATGCATGGACATAAATGAACATATGTAATCTATCTATAAAATGACTCTGACATACCCTGGCTATAGACATCGAATCTATGTCAACACTTCGACTGTGACAGTTCGACTGTGACTGTGATCACGCCAACATATCCGGATCTTCACCCGATCATGTGTCTGAACATGGGGCCCGTACCCCTGGGATTTACTGGGAATGAATGGGATTTAATGGGATTTAATGGGATTCAATGGGATTTAATTATGAGTTAATGCAATTTTAATAACGATGAACCGATGGATGGAATGGAACGTTCTCAGTTTTTTTGAGAAAGAACATCTGGCGTCACGGACTAGACTCGAGATATTTTTTGAGCAAGACAAGAACTTGGGTAATTTGAGCAGATTTGAACCGTGGCTCCCACCTCTAAAGCCAGTTTCAAGTGAGTTCTTTTTTCCATGTCCGGCCGAACCCAACATTGCGAAGACAAGATGCCCAGAACTTTGCAATACCTCAGGCGAGGTATTAGAATCTGCTGGCCCGGGATGGAAAGAAATTCTGCTAGTTTCAAAGTTTCAACATGTTTCAAGCCATCCGAAAAGTAGTGATAAAAAAGGATCCTTCCAATTCCAGGTCGGATATTTTTTGGATGGAACAAATCAGATCCATTCAGAAACAAGGCCAGTTTCCCAACCACCCACCGCTCGCAGTTTTTGAGTTCATGTGCCCATCTGCTCGGTGCGCAGCGCATTGTGAACAGCCATTTTTTCTGACCCAAGATGCCCACATGTTTTTTCGAATTGGGACATCGGATACGCTAGCATTGATCATCAAAATTTATGAATGCATCCATATCATCACAAACTTTTTATGCACAACGAATATGGATGGTTCATGACGGTTTCAAGCTCCTATCCCAATATGTTATCCACGATCCAAAGATCTGCCGCCCAACAACGTTCCACTGAATAGACCAAGGGAAGCCCATCATCATCCACTCCGTTCACGTCCTGCGCGGCAGTTCTATGATGAGTTCTACTTAGTGACCGTAGTGATTGGAAGCCACCTTCAATTCCCTTCAATCCAGAAACTTCAGAACCAACTCATGCTACAAACTCGAAAGTTCTGATCAACGTCCGAAAAGTCTCAACATTTCCTCTTGTGAATGTGAACAACATACCAGTTCCATACATTCAACTGTGAGAATGGTGACATATCCATTCTAAATCGTCATTTGAATGGGGAAAATGAATGGGAAAATGAATGGGAACGTGACAACCTTAAAATCCACGTGACAACAGTCCGAAGTCCGAAGTCATCAAGAAACGGTCCTCCAAACCTTCCAGGGCAGCCTGTTGCGAGACATAGGACTGGCGATTCTTCTCTTCGCTAAAGCTGGTAAACCTGGAAGCTCCAAGAGAGTCAGAAAAGTGACTCAGTAAGGCGGTGTAAAGCCGCGATTCTTGGATTTTTTTTGAATTTACCCTAGGTTACCCCCAACATACAGTGGATGGATGCGAAATCCTAAAAACCAGTTGATAGGTGGTAAACATCCCATTGTTTGTAGGGTTTCAACCATCCAAGGTGGTGCAGGAATTCTTCCATCCACACTAGAGATTTTCCACATCTATTTTAGTTTACTGGAGGGTACATGGACCAAAAACAAATGATACAGATTCCAGAGGCTGGCCAAAGTGTTGAATCAGCCGTGGGACCAAGTCCTGTGGGGCTGGTCTTTTCTCTGATCAAATAAGACAGGGTTTCATGGTGACGGGTCAAACCAAAGGACAGGTTTGGAATAATTGGCATGTCAAAGGTGGGGTGAGCAAGCATCACAAATCATGGTGGTTCGGTGTTTACGCATCTATGTGGGATGTTGACCATAGTACCATAGGTCATAATTTTGATAGAGTAATCCATGGTTCTGGTTTATCATTGATTATGTTAGAGCAATCCATGGTACAATTCTATATTTTGACTTTTACCCAAATCCGCATATCCACCAAGCCGATTCCAAGAGGCTCGGTAGGATTGCTCCTGAGAGTTGGAGGGAATAGAGCCTAACATGACCAATCAATGATTAAATTTCCGTCACTACCAGTCACTACCATCCATAAAGAGAGGCATATTTCAGACTTCCTTCCGGGGATTGAAGGTTGGGGAATTCGCGAAGCCGAGAGTAATTTGTTGACACAAAACAAGGTGATTGCGAATCTTTATAGTCCAATCATCTTGTTTTGAAGGCCAGTTGGATCCTGCATGGTAGTCACACATATTGAGATACCTTTCACTACAAACCACCCTACCACCCAATGTATTTACAGGTTTCGGATCGTGAAACAAACAGGGACCAGTTCTACCAAATTTGTAAAATGGGACAAGAAAATAGTAGCGTAGTGATCTGCATTTCAGCTGCTAGCACAACTTGACTATTCCCATGCCTACATGGAGACCGGGCCTTAAAGAATCATGAAGTTTCGGCCCATTTAGAGCAGCTTCAGGAGTATTGGGATCTTTTCCAATGCTTCAAGATCAAAAAAACAACCTGCTCGCCACCCCCCTGCAGGTCACACCAGTTCCCAGGTAACCCCCCAGTGGCCACCGGAAAGCCACAGATTGGATTCCGCCGGTGCCTGCCCCCTCCTATCACTTTCTCAAATTCAATATGGGTTATCTTAGGATGGGGTGACCTCCGGGTCAATAGCGAAGACCACTAACCACTGTCATTGTGGATTAGTTTCAACCATGATAGTTAGTGTTTAATTACAGTAATGGGTAATGTTTCATTGTAAAATTGAAGAACCCAATTCTAAGACAACCCCTATGGCACCCAGAGATAGCTAGACCCGGCTGAATCATCCGCATAGATCTCGCACAATTCCCAGAAGAATGACTAGCAACAGCACTGGGAGTCCAAAGATCACATCCCAAAATCAGCATGGAGAATGGCATATAATGGCCAATTGACAATCCGACTATTTAGCTGCGTTCGGGTTCACTATTGCACTTGGGTCAAAATTCAAATCTGGTCATCTCTGGTCCAAATTGAAGCACCCAATTTGAACCCTGGATCCGTTTCATATGCATTGAAATTGCTGGGGATCATTTCCCGAAAAAAAATCCCACCCTGACAAAAGTCCGGTCTCAGTGAGGTCGATTCACGTGGTGTATCCAGACATATCCGAGGATGATATCTCCATTATACATCCACATCTAGCAGGTTGAATCTTTATTTTTGATCATTAATCCCCATTCTATTCCTGCCTGAAATGTGAAACACTCTATTGTCAAAAGCTGCTTAGATCATGTTAAATCACCATTTTTGGTTTGTGAATTCCAATGTTTGAAAAGCAGCCAAGCGACCCATTGGAAGATTTCACTGCTTCCTCCAACAACTTAGCTCCTGCCTGGCTGACAAAACTGACGACGCAGATATCTGGTTTGGTTTACGAACACCAAGAGTTAGCAAAGACAAATGGCACATATATGGTCTGCAAATTAATATACAGTAATACACATACCTAGACCCTGCAAATATCTTAAGAAAATGGTGAAGTACCAAACATATGGGGTAAAATACAATTTTTAAAGGTACTTGGAGGGTCTATGTATACCCACGTATTTGATATTATGCGTAATTATATGTATAATACAGATACATATTACATTGCAAAGGAATAAGACAAAGCGGGAAATGAAAACTTGGAGGTGAGGACAGGAGAAGGGGTTAATAGGTCTTGCACCCCCACGGATTCCCCTACTTTGTTCCTATGGGTTTTGACCCTAAATGTAGGGCTGTCCTCTTAAATTTGACTTCAACATCCTTCAGGCAATTTAAGAGAGACTTCTGTGCACCTGTTGTATATTCATGTTTCGTGATTGCGTTGTTCGAACTTGAACTGGTTGGCAGTGTATCAAGCCCCTTCTTCCCCTTTCCATTCCCGGGATGGAACATCAAGAATATGGCACCAAGCAGCCAACACATTTGACACAAGTTTGCAACACTTATAGCTTTTAACGTCATCCAACCAAATATCATCAAATTGCCGTATTAATCGCCGAATTTTGGGCAGCTTTAACCAGTTTCACCCCTTGAAAATCACCCAGTCTTGCAGAGTTTGCCTCTAAAGAGGATCGCTCAAAGATGTTGGTCGCCCGGCGTAAGACCTGCACAATGCTTCAGGGGACCGTCACCATAGGATGGCAATCCATTCTATTCATCACGATCTGCATCGATTTTTTAGTATCTTGGCGGCGGTTCCTCTATAAATTTCAAAGTATAATACGACCCATATCCAATCATCAAAGTGGAAAATCACCTGAATCCGTACGGTTATATTTCCATGTTGTTACAATATGATCAATATGTCGTATATATAGTAGGATAATGTAGAATACATCACCTAGATCAGTGAGAATCCCGGCTTAGTACCTCAACATTTCGGCCACTTGTTTCATGCTAAACCCAATGGTGGCATGTTTCGATCGCCCACCTTTGCTCTCTTAGCAGCCGCCCGTCTTCCACGCTTTCCAACGGACAACGTCACCAACAACGCCGCTGCGGCCAGAAACTTTGGATGTGAACCTCGTCAAGGGGCCGATGTGTTGTAGCTGGACAGGGCCATCCCTTGTTTTCGGAGATGGTTTTTCTCTTTTCTGCGAAATACGCCTGTTCACAAGAAAAAATAGATCTTAGATTATCTTAGAATATATATATATAGTTTGTTTTTCAGGATGTTGCAAATACATGCAAACGCTAGTTATTTTTTCATGTGTCTAACTTGTGATCTGTCTATCTAGTCTGGAGTCTGGAGGTTACTACCATGCTTTTGAATGTTTTTGATTGTTGGGGTTGACAAAAATGGGGTCTGCAAAATTCTGGCCATTCAGATTCTATAGTCATCGCTGAGGAAAGTGCAGGTCAAACCCACCTAGATCATTTCTCTGCCACGGACAGTCCGCAGTTTCTATCAAAATCTATGATTTCCTGCATAATCTTTGCTGTCTATCACGAGTTGGTTGATGTTGGTTGTATTTACCGTCCGGTAATCAAACATGGCAATGGAAAATCGTTGTTTTTAGAGGATTGCCACTTGTTCAAACCTCCAGTTCTGGGAATGTTTGATGTATTTTCCAGTCAGCCATGTTTGATCACCGCAGTGTATCTCCTTCGTTCCACCACCTACAGCTATGGCCCTTAACAGCTATAAATGGGATTGTAACTCTTATATAACTAAGGTATCTAAGGTTATATATCACTATATTTCACTATATTATATATATATATATAAACCATGTAGAACTGTTAAGGGCTCCAACTGTAAGGAGACCCAGGTGCCTGTCTCATCTGCAACAGCCGCTGGGCTGCTCGCGCCGGTCGCGCCGGTCGCACCGCTCGGCGCTGCGAAACGTCCAGCACTGGCCACTGGGGACACTTGGGACACTGCCACGAAGGCTGGAGCCATGGCGGCCATGCTGTGATGAAAGTTGCTATACCTAGAGCTTCCAAATACTGTAAGAAAATGGTAAAACTAGTAGTACTAGTTGATTATGGGGTAAAACATCTTTTTTCTCAGGGTACAAATGGAGGGTTGGCGGGTACTCACTTGGATCCTCGGCGGGTCGTCTGTGGACACCTACAACTTCCGTGTTTTTGGCGCGCGCGAATGTCTGTGCTCGAACCAAGAAAATGCACATGTGCGAATTCACAGATTCCGAAAGTGCCCCAAGGCCCCAAGTTCTTTGGATCGACTGCATGGGCCCTGGATGGATAGAAGGGGACGGTATGGGACGGTGCATTGATGATCGCCAAACTTGACCCCCCTGAAGGGATCGAGGAGACGCACATGGATAATGCCACATGGATGCCTTTGCACCGGAGATCTAATTTGTCTCGCCACACTTGGACTTGGTGCAGTTCCATCAGTGGTACAATCACCATAGTTCTATCCAGAATGAATAGCACCGTTATTAATCCCATTCTATCCCCACTATACCACGATGCTTGAATGGAGGGTCTGGATCAAAATAACTCTTCCCCTAATTTCTCGGACAGACATGACAGACCCAGTGGTTCAGCTGGTTCGTCCCCAAGTTCCACGCTGCATCATACGAGGGCTGGTCGCCGCGTGCGATGGCAGCGTGGATGATGAGGCTGCAGTACCTTGTCGAGTACTGTACTGTAGCACAATGGCTTGAATATTTCAACTTGGATATCATATCGCATTTAACAAATCAGTACCATGATTGTACTATGTATACAGGTTGACATACATCCATGTCTATATATATTTACACTTGTTTATGTGTATATATATATATATCATATATATATATCATATATTTATATATCATATATTTATATATCATATATATATCATATATATATATATCATGTATATATATATATATCATATATATATACATATTTATACACACATAGTTGCTTGTAAATACACTTCCAAATGGTGCTCATGTGCAGGAGTTAGAAGAATCCAGGATAATCCAGGGCTGATGAAGCAAAGACTTCCAGACTGGAACATGATGAACTGCTGGGACCAAAACATAGCTATGGAAAATCACCACATGTCGTAGGTAAGTATGGGTCATGTTCAACTACCCTCTGGTAAACTAACATAGCTATTGAAAATGGCCATAGCAATCGTGGATTTTCCCATTGATAGCATGGGTGATTTTCCATAGTTATGTTAGTTTACCAGAGGGCATGAATGGGTCAATGTTCAATATTCTATGTCAGGCGTCAGTAGATGTTAGTAGTAATGTGGTAAACCCAATGCCATAAACTCTGCCCAATAATGCCCAATAGGGGTTTCTTTTTGGGTATACCTCTATTTGGGATGATGTTTATTATGGCCCTACATTATTGGTCAATGGGATGGTTTATGGCATTGGGTTTACCACAGTAGACGCAAACAAATGGGTCTGGGAGGGTCTAGGTCATACTTTTTTTTTTACAAATACGTATGTTTACATCATGCTACTGCATATAATGCCATTCTCACCCTTCGTCCTTAAATGCCTGAATGCTCCTGGTAGTCCGATCAAACATGATAAAACCGCATCTCAAATGTATGCAGCTCATTCTGCCGAAATGGTTTTCAGTAGACAACATTCATTTGGGATATGACCAAATAGGACCAAACATCTCAACAGAACTTGCAAGTAAAAGGTCCCATCACTGAACCTGGACTCTAAACCAGCAATCATGATGAAATATGGGGGTGTCTGAAAATAGGGTACATCCCCAAATAGCCATTTCAATAGGGAATGGTGATGATCTAATGGATTGAGAGGTCCCATGAAGTCCCTTATTTTCTGACAAACCCATACTTGCAAGAAAATGCAATAAACATATCAAAAAAGTGTTCCACCATCCTACACCTCTGAGATCAACAATGGGAAACGATGCAAGTTCCAGATTGAACTGGTTCATGATGCCATGGTGCATTTTCAGCAGCTGCTCAGAGGATAAGCAGCCATCTCCATCTGTATCCTAAGAAGAGTGGACCACCTATGGACCAATGGGACCCCCATTCCTCATGGCCTCGTGGTCATTGGAGATCTGTAGGAACAAAATATGTGAAATAAACAAAAAATCCACGACATTTGAGCAGTACTCAACACCTTCAATGTCCATTTAATCCTGGTGAAGAACGGGATTTCCATTGAAAATCGATTATGACCTCAAAGTATAAAGGGTAGATTACTAACCCCCTGTCATCGGCAACCAACGGGTTGAACACTAACCATGATGGGAGGATCCTGACAATGGGCACATGATGGCAAACTACGAACAAATCAACTGGCAGTGGGGTGCTCGTTGACCATGACTGGATACATCAAACTCAGAGAGTCGCCATAGAAATGATGGGATGCAACGACTAATGGTGCAAACCACCATGGTTAATAGTGGTTAATTTTGGTTCATTGTGGTTAATAATGGTTAACAAGAGCTAACAATGGTTGAGAATCCATGATCATGATTCTGGGTAAATCATAACTATTCACTAACCTGAAACAAGGCCTGATTGGGGATGATTCCCCTTGCTACCCATCATTCCAGGGAAAACAGTGAGGTCACTATAATTTACCCAGATAATTCATGATTGAATATGATTTGACCATATTTAAATCATCAACAAGATGTGACATGAAAATTTTGACAAGAACCTACCAGTGGCCTGCGGTTTCAATTTGGAACCCACCTGAAAAATATGACGCCACCTTTCAAGAATCACAACCACGGCTGATCAAAAACAAGACTCAGAACATCTCAGAACACAGGCTATGAGGCACCATGATTATTTCCCTGATCCCCATACCGTTTTTGAGCCGAGGTGCAAAGACAGTGAAGATTAACTTGGCCTGGCAGTTTGATGATTTATTGAAGTCAGCCCTGGCAATCTTTGAGCATCCGAGACCCCGAGAAGCGTTTGATGAACTGTAGAACCTTGTGGTGAAGGGGACATGCAAACACAACATTCTGCAAGATCACAAATAGCAGTCCCCATTTTGTGTTGAGACACAAGTCTCCCCCAAGAAGGAAGTCTACCAGCCTCGTTCAAGGATAGAACACGCGGGGGTGCAGGCAAGGCGTTATGAATGGATAGAACTATGGGATGTTAATCACCATAAGTTGGGATAGAATCCCTACAACTATGGTGAAATCCAACCCACTTAGTGGACCTGCCTTCCCAAGTATGATGCTGGGATGCCCAACTTCAACTCCAATGCACATGGCCCACTCCGCCACATGCGGGGAGCTTTTAGCTGGGCAAAAAGATGCAACAAGAACACATGGGCCTGGAAAAAGACTGAAAATTGAAGTCTACAGCCAGTGGCGACATATTGAAATAGAAGAAACATGAAGAAACCCACCGTTGCCCCTTAAATACATTCAGAGCACCATTGGCACACCCCAGCGTTCAGTTCGGGCGCTCAAATGCAAGTGGTGGGACCATCTGTTAGAACATCCTGGAAGTCATCAGTGGCCCCAGGATGGTAAGCCCTTCATTGCAACTCTTTTTTTGACACTCTTCAAGAGTGATCAAAATGTCATCAGAGCATCAGAGTCATGGCTGAGCTATTCAAATGATACTCATGCTATGGATGGTTGCGAAATCTTGCACCACCAAAAAGATGGTTGAAATCCTATAAATGGGTTTGTCTGAAAATAGGGTACCCATGGGTACCCCCAATTCCAATGGATTACTATAATTTTCATTGATTTTCCCTATAAAAAATGCTATGACTGTGGGTATCCACTATTTTATTTTCAGACCCAAATTTCATGGGATGTTTACCACCTCTCAACTAGGGATTTCGCAACCACATCATCAATCATCCTGGTCCAGGACACAGCGATAGCGCGCTCAGATTCAAAAAAATCCGGGTGATCCAGTCATCTGAAACTCAACTGGTTGGTGGTTGTTGAAACACCCTGATAAATCTGAGATATCTAGATATATAAATATAGATATGAATCTAAATATAGATATATAATTTATTTATATTACTTTATATTATATCAACATAAATATATCATAAAAAATACCACATTAGTCACTGGCGCGGATCATCATCCCATTTCTAGGGTTGAAAATATGCCATCAGGGGTCAGGTGGCTGGCCAGTGGCCTGGATAGGACTGGATCAACATATTGGATCCCATTTTGGGACCCAAATCTCACACATTCCCCTAAAAACATGATTTACAGATGATGAAATTCCTGATCTTCCATGATTTTCCTATATGATTCTATATGATTCTATATGCATTCCTAGCATGACAGAATTTCATGCTCCACACGCTTACCTTTTTGACACCACCTCGGTCCCCTCGTGCCTTGTCACAGCGACTGTTGCTGGTTGCCATCAACAAAATCGTCACGGCTAAATCGAACATGACCTCAGCTGCAATGGCTCTGAGATTCAACATCTGGGGTTTCCCTCCGGAAGGACCATTCGAATGGAGGGAGAAACTTGGAGAAACTCCCTCCAAAATGGTCCATTTATATCCATCTATATGGTTCAAACATGTTCAGTTCCAACAGTTTATTCGTAGTTGACTTAAAACCACTTCTGATGTCCCCTGAAGTTGTGAGTCCACAAGGCCACAAAAGAAGCTATCCAACAGTAACGCAGATGTTCAAGATGCTTTTCTTCCAAAGTTTCACATTGCCATCTTGGGACATTCTAGAATTTTCCTAGACCCTCCGTTGGTATCCTCAAGATGGTGTTTTTCCCCATAATCAAGTACACTACTGTTACAATATTTTGGGGGGTATAAGAAGAGGGTCTAAGTATAGATGTTCATAGATGTTCATCAATTTTCATCGATGATTTGACTCATGAAAATCACAGATGTTCATCGATTTTCACAGATTTTCATAGGTGTTCACAGATTATTGACTCATCGATTTTCACCCCCCGACTCTCCGACGCTGCTGTCTTCCTCGAGGCTCGGACAACCTCACCCTTTTGCCCTCGATCCACTCGCTCGTAGATGTTACCAAAGAATTCCATCTCATAGGCCTCAAGACAGTTATACCATGTTATACTCAGTGACAAGTCAGTGAAAATTTACCCACTGACTTTAGGGGTTTCTTAAGTCATGGGGGGATCCCCAGTCGTCACAATGGTTGTTTCAAAACTATGGCTTATGGTCATGATTTGGATGTTGCAAGGGGGTAGTCTGTGACTTGGGGACCTCTATTTATGGTGCTTGTTAACTTTATTTAATAACATTTAATAACTATTTTCTAGGGTTTTACCTGGGGGCACGGAATCTGCATAGAAATAGTGGGATGAAGTATGAAGCCTTTGGTTTCATAACTGTTGCATTCAATGGGGAAAAATCGACGAAAATCTAGGAACATCTGCGAACATCTTGCTTTTCAACTAGGGAAAAAATTATACTTCTAGACCCATAAAAATGTAAAAGTACTAGTTGATTGTGGGGAAAACTATCATTTTGATCCAGTTTGAGGGTACAAACGGATGGTCTAGGGACCCACTTTCAGTACACGAAGGCGTAGGTTTCGACTGAATTCTCTTGGGACTAGAGTGAAACCTGGAGGATCTACAAAAAGAACATATCTTTGCCCGGGGATGCCTACGTGAACCTGAAAGGCGAATAATCTAGCACGGCTGTTTCATATTGTTTCATAATGGAGTTCGAAACTCCTGCTTATTAAGACACTATTCTCCAGCTTTCTTTTGAAAAACTGCAATAAACTGCCATATTTTTGTAATTTTCGATGGGGCAGTGCATAATCTTGGGACAACCGTTGGTCAACCATTGGTCTCGATGTCACGGGTTTCGCCTGAAAGGACTGGATGCTATCCACCATCTTCAAGAAAGTCTCCTTGCCTCAGAGGGTTGAAATCTACGTTCCGCGAGGCCCAGCTATCGTTGGTGAGTGCAAATAACATCAAATAACATCAAAGGTGAATTCTCTATGGTGTCTTTTTTTCATGATGAATCTTAGATACCAAAACAAATCTATATATATGTTTTTGCTGGTTCATTCATAGCAATTCAGAAATATGTATATACCCAATGGTAAATTAACAGTTGGACCTTGGAAATCACCATTTTTGAATGGAAACTCATCTTTCAACCTCCAAGCCATGACAGGGTCGAACTGTGAATTTACCAGAGGGTAAATAAATGTAAATAACAAACTGGTATTCATAGGGCCCTTTCCACCACACATCAACTGAAACAAACCCCACCCCACGTTGCCACAGCTACGTTTTCCCAGCGGTTAAAAAGTGGCTGGCGTTTTGGAAAACTTGGGAAGATGATCTCCCCTAGGGTTGTCAGTAAGATATGGGTGGTTCTTAAAATGGGGAATCCCCAAAACAATAGGTTTCAAGTGGTTTGAATACTAAAATGGTCTAATTTGGGATGATTTTGGAGTGCACCCATTTTAGGAAACCTTCATATGAGATAGATTATATGAGATTCCTGCATCTACCAAAACATACCAGAACAGAGTGAAAACAGTGAAAACACCAGCAAGCCTGACAGAATCCCTTGGAATCTTGGCAACTAGCAATCTATCAACTCAGAGACTTCTCCAGGAACAGTCACGGGATGTCAAATGCCAGGTGCCACCTATGTCATCCAGTTGTATACAGCTTTATGATGTTATATAAGGTTATGTAATGTTATGTATCTATTCAATATCCACAGTTAGTCATATGTTATTTCCACAAATGAATCATATATACTGAACAGTGGGTTTTTGCCCCCGAAAAAATGGATGGACCACCATTCTTTAGCCTGATTTCTAATCCGTCCCATCGACTAAGCCTCGTTTGTCAAGAACCGGGTTCCCAGTGACAACCGATTATATTTTTGAATCATGATATATAATACATATATATATATATAACTGTATATAACCCGCAATATCTATTTTGGATTATTTTTGGTCGTGTAACCCCAAAGAAATCATCAACCATCATTCATCAGTCCTATCACCATATGTTTTCTGCTCAAATACCCTATAGATATGACGGTTGACCTCTGGCAATCTAACATAGCTCCGGAAAATGGCCCAGTTCATGATGATTTGCCTATTGACAATGATGAGTTTCATTGATTTTCAATGGCATTTTCTCTCCGTAAGTACACACTTTCAGTGGTGTTTTGCCCCAGAATCGTACTACTTTCACCATATTTTGGCTTTCCTTGGCTCCCCATTTTCAAACAGAGGCAGAGATCCCCATTGATCAAATCTGCCGTCCTTGGTGGGGTATGGACACAACTTGTCATGTCTTGCAAAAGGGTATCCAATACCAATGTACAAATGTACATATATTATATATATATATCATATATTATATATACATACATGCAAGGATATTGTCTAATGTTCACATTTGTATGCATATAAATACCAGTATATACGTAGAACCCACCAGGCATGATTTATAGGGATGATCATTTCCACGGATCAGCCCATCGGATCCACTCAGCGCGATCACCAAGTGACTGATCATGGGTTCTCCTGCTGTCTTTCTCTCTGCCCATTGTTGCAAGTTACTCCAAAGTTTCATCTCAGCGCGGCAAGACGCCAGGTTTTTTTCATATGCCAATGAGCAATACATGTCAATTGGTAAACATGATCAAATTATTAGTGGTTAGTCATGGTATATTGTGGGATTCACGCAATGGCATAAAACCTGTCATTTGGTAATGATATTGACATACATTTACAACCTATTTATGATAATGTTGGGTTTGGTTCAAATTTATCTTCCCAATTATCATCCCAATCCTAATTCCTACAGTCATCCCGATAGTCATCGCACAATTGTCCCCAATTGGACTTTACCGCACTAAATTTTCAGATTGCCACAAAATGGACTCCGGCTCCATGCGGCTCGGGATTAAGAAGTCCATTGTTTAACTATCTATTTATCAATGTGTAACCAATCTATTTATCAATGTATCCATTTTATTCACTTGTCTATCTGTCCGTCTATCTATCTATTTATCTATCATTCTATCTATAATCCACTTTCATAGTAATGGGTTGTTTCGTGCTCAGGGTTGTTTGGGGATCTTCCACCCTTCATGGACAGTGTATTAGTCTAATTCACCCTTCATNTTCATGGTCAGGTACTAGTTTCATTCGTCTATGACTTGAAGTAAGAGTTGAAGGCGCTGCAGAAG
Organism: Symbiodinium sp. clade C Y103; assembly: GCA_003297045.1. Classification (NCBI taxonomy): domain Eukaryota; class Dinophyceae; order Suessiales; family Symbiodiniaceae; genus Cladocopium; species Cladocopium sp. clade C. The sequence goes on from BGPT01000060.1 coordinate 138,618, forward strand.
CGTATCACGCTGCACAAGCGTTATTTATTAGAACGTAAGATAGAACATGTTTCACATCACCTGCCCCCGTGTGCCAGCCAGCGCTAGTTGTCGTCAGTTGGAACCTGCACGTCAGTTGGAACCTGCAACTTGGC
>BGPT01000060.1:142530-185180 GCA_003297045.1 Symbiodinium sp. clade C Y103
CTTACTTCAAGTCATAGACGAATGAAACTAGTACCTGACCATGAAGGGTGAATTAGACTAATACACTGTCCATGAAGGGTGGAAGATCCCCAAACAACCCTGAGCACGAAACAACCCATTACTATGNACCATGAAGGGTGAATTAGACTAATACACTGTCCATGAAGGGTGGAAGATCCCCAAACAACCCTGAGCACGAAACAACCCATTACTATGAAAGTGGATTCTATCTATCTGATACAATCTAGTCAAATCCAATCTCAATAATCAAATCGCATAATCTAAACAATAGAATCAAATCTGATTATGTATATAATCGAATCTAATCAAATCTGCTTGTCTGCGTCTGAGAGGGTGAAGGAAATGCAGAAATTGACTCCCCAGCAAGTAGCCACAGTCATTGAATTGGTCCACTGGAGGTTTTCAGATGCTGTCAGGTTCATGGTTTCCTGTGAAAAAATACCCAAGTGATACCTTCGGGTTTAAAAGTTTGTGAACTGGAAGCCAGGGCCCATCTATGATAATGATGATTTGCCGTTCCGGAAAAAAATACAATGTTCCATCGCTCCGTTAAAAAACTACCCAAAGGGCAGATGGCCAAAACAGGAATCCAAACATGGCACGTGTGGAGAATCGGAAAATCACTGCATAGTGTGGCGGCTGTTGTGAAACGTTTCATCATTTCATCGGATTTGGGAACGTTTCCAGGAATAAACATCCGACTGGCCATGTCTGGGTTCATGTCCACTGGCCAACCTGCCTAAAACAACATGATTCTGAGCCCCAATGAGAATGTTTCTGAGTTCACTGTGGCACAAAATATCATGGGCGACCAACTCTCGAAACAGAAAGAACATGGGGTAGTCAACAACCTCCACATGCTGCAATTTGGCATACATATCTGTTGAATTGGGTCTTGTATGGTCTTGTCATTTTAGGGTTGAATCCAGGTAAATGTGTTTTACAGTATATATAGGTATTGCCTCGAAGAACAAACATATATGCATTGGGATCTCAACGCATGCCAAAACTCAAAACTATATCCATGATAACATTCGTTGTTTCCAGTGCCATTCCAGCAATTTCTCCCACTATCTCCCACCTCTATTCCGACAACGAGCAATTGGTTCCGCAGCATCAGAAATTGTAGGATCTCAAACAGTTTGTCTTGTTTCAGGATCGTCTGCATGGTGGGTTCAACCCATACCCAAAGTAGCTTGCATTTGAGTACTATCGGACAAATTATATGACACACTTGAACTCAGAAACCAAATTTTGGTGTTGGGACATTTGCCAGCAGCCTCTACCCCAAGGGTTCCAATCCCTCATGAACTAAATACATATGCTTATTTATATAATAACACGTATATGTATATATATATTATAATATAAATACACCTTATATACATGTTACATTTTCTGCAGATCAGCGATCAATGAATATCAACGTTACCCTTGCGCCTCAGCTTCCGCGTCCGAGCCACGCAAAAGCGGGTCGTGAGCTTCTGCTGAAAGCGTGTCACCGCCCGTCGGCGATGATTTTCGCCCGTGTAAAGGGACAAATGCCTGGCTTGGCGATGGATATGGCGATGGTGGAAAACAAAATACCACTGTTTGACCCTCCGGTGATACTCCCAAAATGATGGAAGTATCTATAGAAGTACTGGGTCAGTATGAGGTAAAGCACCATTTTTTGGGTACTTGGAGGGTCGAGATAGGAAAATAAAAACTGTCAATGGCAAATCCAGCACTGATCTCCAATGAAAACTGGGTAATCAGCGGCAATCAAATGTCACAGCATGTCATGGCTCAAAATCGATCAGAATCACAATGTGATTTTACAGTCAAACACACTTTACCAACAACTGATACACAACAAAATACACAACTGATTGGCAGCCCAATGGTCAGATATTGAGTCGCACAATGAATCCAATCAGCGTCAAAACTGTTGGCTGTGATCACAAGCTGGTTGCCAAACCCAAAATTCATTAATAAAATCCTTAGGTCAAGGTGGTAGACTTTCTCATTGGATCAAACTCTTACTTTTCTTATTGGAACAAATATGAACAAATATGTACCATCCGTCCTGGACCTCAAAATGTGAGCCGCAGAAAATCCCAACTTGAGCCATGACTAGCGCGACGTGACCCCCATTTCAGAACAGGTGCCTGATACAATTTTCTGGGTAAATTAAAATAATTCACTAATTTGAATTAAGGCCATTTGGGGATGATTCCCTATACTAACCTTATATTCCAGTGAGGTCACAGAGAGGTCGTTATAATTTGCCTAAAATTTTCAGACAAATATAGACAGAATACAGATGATACGGAGCAAAAAAAAGCCGACAGCTCCCCAGCTCCATCAATTTCAAGCAGAAAAGGCACACCTGACCTAAAAATAGGGTACCTCGAGATCCGGGGCCATGGTTTATCTAAAAATGTCCCTGATTTCTTAATGCTTCTAAAAAAGTGGGGGTATATTCTCAGACAAACCCCCGTCTTGCACAAAACCGGTCCACCAAATCCAGCAAATTCCACGCTGCCGCGCCTGATAAAATTGTCAATATGAAAGGCGCAGGCCAGCATGTTCTGCCTGTGGATTCCCGGAACCACGATTTCGACCAAAATTGATTTGCACAAGATTTAGCTGTTTCTCATCTATCCTCTGGTAATTTTACATCGCTATAGAAGCGGCTGCTCATAGATGATTTGCATTTACCTATATAAATAAATATGATTCAAAAATCCAGTTGACTACGTTAAATTACCAAAGGGTCACCCGAATGGACCTTCTGCATCAGTATTTGTCCTGATGGATCTGGAACTGATGGCTTCAAATATGACTGGTGGTCCACCCAAATTCGGGTTTCATCCTTGGATGAACCGTTCGCAACCTCAGAAAATATTCCAATGGATTATCAGCATGTTCATCATTTGAATAGCTATATATGTGTCGGTATTTAAGTGGGTATCCACTATTTTCAGACAAGCCCAAATCATATTTTTTGTTGACGCACGTTGAACGTGATTGGTTGAATTGTCTATTGATTGTCTACTAATGTCTACTCTGCGCCCATCTCTTCCACTGCCCACCCCAGTCCCACCAACAAGTGGGACAAAAAGCTCGGCCTATGCCCCCGAAGCCGTGCGCGTATCCGGTCCAGGGGCGCTACGATACAGGCATCCTGGCGTGCGGTGTGTCCGCAGCGGTGTGGCCAGAAGTTTTTGGATAAGTGGTTAATAAATGTGAATATACAATGGTAATTAACTATTCATGCAGTTAATATTGAATGATAATATGTGAATATACGTTATAATGCCTATTTTGGAGTATGATCTATTATTAACTTATCATTCATGGTAATTGCTGCGATTATTAGTGGACATTAATGGATATATAGGATATACATTGCTAGAACCATGTTGAAAATTATCCATGTAGTTTACTGGAACTGCACTTCTTGGTGTTTGGGCCCCTTGCCAAAAATTCAACAAAACTGGTGATCTACCCAGCTTTGCCCTGGGGTGGATAGATGTTGATGAAGGGTGAACCAGGAAAAATGGAGGCTGCTGGGCTTGTACTGCATACACTATAAAATAAATCAAAATAATATTTCCTCTGGTTGATGGTTGCGCCACCCATCCCCAGAACTGTGAAAGTCATTTGGAATCATCATCCTATTTGTGGGATGGAAAGAACCACATGTTTAAAACCACGAGTCAGTAGAATGCCAACCCAGGATTGAAACATGCAGGTTGATAGATTAGGTTCCTGCTTCAAGAAGGTGATAAGTTGATGCAAGTCGCTGTTGAAATTAAAGAGCACCTTGTTGTGATGGGGCAGAAAATGAAAGTTGATGGCAACATTTAACGCGCGAAATGACATGGCCATATACTGTAGATTTTACGTACAGCTTTCGGTTACACTGCGCTTGCAGGCAAATATGTTCCACTCAATCATACAACAGGCTTTCTCCCAAGCAACAGGCTTTCTCACAAGCACTTAAGCCGGGGTTTCATGCAACAGTATTTGGATATGAATGGATATTAATGGATATCATGATACATCGTGCATCTTTCAAAATGCAATTTCCATACAATACAGCGGTTTTGAAAAAGAGTCAACTTGTGAATCATAACTTGTCCAGATGGAAGTGGCACGAACAAAGTATCAGCAGAAAAGCAGCTGGAAAAGAGACCATTCTTTCATTCACTGGATTGGTTTAAGGGAAAAATTAACAGGAAACCTCCATATGTGATGGGAAAATCTCATGGTTTCCGGTTAAAATTTTCCCATCAACCAATCCATTCTTTCATCCCTGGGAAGCATGAAGTAGTACCATATTATCATTAAGTCTTCCCGTAAGGGATGGATTTCGCACGAAGAAGTGGAGTTTTCCTAACAAAAAGAACCCGCAATCTTCCTGAAATGGTACCTTTTAATCGTGTGAAGGGCAAAATTATTGCATAATTAGTATGCAATCTGTTTTTGGCATCATTCCGCCAGCAATCTTTCCTTCATGTAGCTGCAGCCTTCCTTTAATACCACAGCACGTCTTTCAAAAAGCAGTTCAGTAGATGTTCAAATTAGTGGAATAGCCTTCTGAAGTGCAGTCGTTTCTTTCAAAATGTCCAGTCTTCCAACAAAGGTACAGTATCCTTTTAGTAGGCAACATTTCCGCACAATGGAATATGCAGTATGCGTGTGACATACCTACAGCATTCCAGGTGCAGTATTTATCGCACAAATGCAGTGTTCCTATTTGATTTGTTTGTGCTTACAAAAAACAATCTTCCTTTTAGACATCACGGTATACTTGTCAAGAAACAGTGTTCTCACAATTATACCACACATTCTATACTTTGCTTGAAAAATGTGCACGAAGGGATCATCGGAAAATTGGGACCAGCACAAAGATGTTTGAAAACAACCAGGAAGGAGACTAATCAAAGAACAAATCTTGGCAATTCGTCTACTGAACATCTCCAATGTCTCAGTTGAGGTGACAAAGGATTGGAGATGGAAGCTTTCGGATACATCCGAAATCAGGAGGGCCATTTTTTACTCTGCAGAGTGCTTCCGACGAGAAGAAATCGAAGTACTGTATCCTTTACATGACAACGAACTGATGGGCTGATCACCTGAAGAGCAAATTCTACTCGATCGAATATTTGGTGATTTGAACTGCCCTGAAATAGGCAAAATAATCCCAGGTAGCTCTGGAAAGAAAGTTTGAAGACACCACCAATGAGCTACATGTGCTATGCCGACGTAGTAAAAAGTTCTTAAGAAATTCATGCAGCATCAATGGTGTAGACTGTTTCTAGACTGTTCGATGCGCAAACTTACCATTGAGGTAATTACCCAAATCTTGAGGTGGGGGTTTCTTATGGATCCAAATACTGGCACCTGAGTCCAAAACTGCCGACAAACGCTTCAGTGTCCCTCTCCATCAGAAACATGTTCATACGAAAACAACTCCAAAGTCTCCAAAAGTCACATGGATATGCACAAACAGGGTGTCCCTACAGAATCTGAAAGGTGACCCTTTCTAAGTCGACAGGAATCTTCTCACTGGCCCCTTACTCAGCTGTTGTTTTTTCATCTTATTTCAAGGTTTTTCGTGGACCACTTGGAGGTTTCCAATTTTTTGGAGGTTCCCCAAATCATCCAAGTCATCACACCATGTTAGTATTGAAACCCGTGGTGACTTGGGGATCCCCCATGGTCCCCATGTCAAGAAACCTCCATTTCACTACGTGAACCATCTCAACCTTGTTGAGAGGGATGAATCAAAACCTGGAATTCCATATCTCTAGGGATGAACATCCCAGATCCCAAATATTTCAGTTTTTACCTACTGATCGTATCATTGTTGGACCCACTTTGCCCGGAAAGGAAAACCATGCATCCCGGCAAGTCGGCGCCTGAAAATCTTGCAGTGTCATGGCGTTCATCTCCTCGTGCTATGGTTGCGGTATGTTTGCATGATGTGGCTGAATTGCCAATCATCTCAAATAACGACAATAATCCATCTACCATCTGGTTATTTGACAACCATTTTCCATGGCTATGTTAGGGAAAATTTAAAAGAAGAAATTGTTTGGACACCATGCAGGATTTCTTCACTAAAACCGCAACTGCTGCACGAAACTCTGGAACAAAAAAACATGGTGTGAAACCAGAAACCTCCTCACTGGACCCTGTCTACCTGTGGTGACATAAATAAATACTACAATGTGGGATTCCTTAGATAGCTAAGTTGGTTTATAGTTCCAATAACTCTGATTAACTATGGTTTATCATACTTAAAACTATAGTTATTGGGTTTATAAACCAACATATGTTTGGGGTTTGTAAACCAACTTGGAACTGGGGGGACCCACATTGCACCTATCCTCTATAAACCATTTTCATGTATAAATAAATATATGTATATACATATATATATATATATACATACTGCCTAGAGCGTACCTCAAACATGACTTGCTATGCGTCGTATAACTATATACTACATATTTGCTATCTATACAATACTCAACATGTACCTATGCATACCTAAAACCTATATACTATTGAATACCTAGCTGCAACATATGTTTGCAGACCTATATACCCCCATGAACAAACTATCATATACATACATACCTGTGTGCAGTAAATACATCGCCTCTTCACTTCCAATATGTTCCTTACACTCTGTGTAATACCCCCCCAATAGACGGCAAACCCACAGGAGGGACAGATACTACATACACATGTTTCAAAGCATACCTAGGGACGATATGTCAATTCCCTAAATACTCTCCATGTATTCTTTCAAAACTAGGCATCAACCACTTTGCCGTACGTGCAGGACTGCTGTTGTTGTTATTGTTGTTGTTGCTGTTGCTGTTGCTGTTGTTGTTGCTGTTGCTGTTGTTGTTGTTGTTGTTGTTGTTGTTGTTGTTGGGAACCCCCCGATGCGAACACAGAATCAAATTACATATGCATCTGTATATGATATATGAAATGTTGTACAGTATGTGATTGTCAGTTTGTATATCAGGCAGAAAGAAATACCATGGTCCAATGATTCGCCGAGTCCACGGTCCTAGGTTTCGGGAATGAGTTCGGGCACACCCAGACCAACGTGCAACTCTTGCAACAAAATGGCAACATAAGGCAACCCAAGGTTTCCAAGAAAAACATGGGTTTGCCTGAAAATATACATGTGTCTGAAAATCTGGCAAATATACATATACCCCCATTCATAACATTCATAGCCGCCAATCAGAAGGAAACTGATGATTAATTAATGGATTGATTTTGGGGGACCATATTTTCAGAGAAACCCAGTTGGTACCCAATGGTACCCCTCATATCCCATGGTTGATTGTCATTTATCTATCATTCAAACGGCGATTGTGGGTACCAGAAGTGCCCGGCCCATGCCGGGGCAGAGGTGTCGAAAGAAGTAAAACAACTATAGGAAGAAGGTAGCCTATAGGAGCCTTTTTTTGATGCCGAAGCAACCGAATGTTGAAGTCGTGAGGCGCAACAACGAATGAGCAAATGGTTGTTGAGATGCCAGGGACATGACATGAAAGAACACATGCACAACTGGCTGCATGAATCAATGAAGCAATGAAATGGTGAATCAGCAAAGCGCTAAAGAAACGAAGCCATGATAAAATGAATCAGTGAATCAGCCATTCAATGAATCAGTCAATGAACCAATCAATGAATCAATGAACCAATGAATCATGCAGCAAATCAATGAAGCAATGCACTAGTGAATCAATGAGTCCAAATCAATGAAGCAATGAATGAGTGAATCAACAAATCAGTGAAACAACCAATCAATGAACCAATGAATCAATGAGTCAACGAATCATGCAAGAAATCAATGAAGCAATAAATCAGTGAACCAATGAATCGGTGAATCAGTGAGTCAATGAGTCAATGATTCAATGAATCATTGAATCAATGAACCACTGAATCAATGATTCAATGAATCCATGAATGAACAAGTGAACAAGTGAATGAGTTGATGGAATGGGTGGATGGATGAGTTGGCTACTTTGCTGAGCTACTTCTTCACTGCGCGACCTCTGCGCTGAAGCGCCTCTTCTCTCAGCTACTTCTTCTCTGAGCAGCCACTTATCTAGTTCTGCTCTGGGCTGCCTCCCAGCTACATCCTCTATGGCTTCTGCAACCCAATTCTTTCCTTGGCGCAGCCAGCACCGTGCGTTTTGCAACGTCCAACTGCAATCCCGCATAGCACAAGAGTAGCACTATGGTGAAGAACTACTTTTCGCGCAGCTGTTACAATGCATGTAGCAGCCTCGAGCTGCATCCCACTACTTGCCAGCAGCGTCGCAGCACTCATGCTTTGCTGCCCGCAGCCGTGCCAATGCGTTCTGTCACAGCCAGTTGCAAACCCGCATATAGCAGGAGCGTCGCACTGAGTCGAGCGACGCTCACGCAGCGCTGTCAATGGAACTCGACCACACAAATCCGGCGCTGCTCAGAGAATGGTGTTTTATTGCGATTTTTATGTGAAATCGAGCTCTCGCTACATTACTCCAAAATTTGCCGACCTCATCTTCCAAAAGTGCTTCGAGCGCCTCAATTTCAATTTCATAGCATTTTGGAGTGCAAAGCGAGCTCTCTCTATTTTCCTGTGCGCTTTTTGTCAACAACTTTTGCAGATCGAGCCCCGAAGTCGCGGAAACAGAGACCGTACTTCGGCGACCACGGAGGCTACTTTATCCAGAAAAACAGAAGGTTTCGCGCCGCGCACAAGAATGTTTTTCACCTTTGAATTCAGACGTTCCCGAACTGTTCCACTTCCCAGCTAATCCAACTACTTGATGATGGGTGATTGACATAATGAGGTGGTTGACATGATGGTGGGAATTCTAACCAAGACAATTGTCCGTAACTCGGAAGTTTTCTAACTAAACTTCCTTTGACTATATCCACCATTTTTCAGCAGGACCAAGTGGTGGTCCAGGTTGCAGAAGGTTAGTTTCAACATGGTTTGGCTGATCCAAAAAAATCGAAAAACATCAAAAACATAAAAACACTTTTTTCCGCAGAAAAAAGCGTTTAAGAGTAATAAAATTAAATAAGCATATATATAAGCATATTTCAAAATATAACCTTGGAATAACTTATATATAGATAAGGCTACAATGATTTTGCTTCATTCTATTTAGTATATTCAGGCTGTGGCCCATCAAACATCTGACAACGACTGTCTAATTTTTTCACAGCAGATCACACCAGAAACGCCCTTGCATGGCTGCTACGTTGCTCTTTTTTGTTTCAGAAAAAAAACGTTTTTTTTCATGTTTCCTATTTTCCTTTTTTTAACATTTTGTTGCAGGAAAAAAGAAAAAAGAGCAACAAAAGAGTAAAAAACATATTTCGATAAAACTTTTGATCGACAACATGCAAGCTATCCCACTAGCGAAAAACAAGAGATAAACAAAAGCAAAAACACAGATTTTCAGTATTTTTCGTTATTTTCCTTTTTTTCAAATATTTTATTTTTCATGTTTTTTCCCTTTCGTTCATTTGTTTTCATTTCTTTTCACTTGTTTTCATTTTGTTTCATTTTCTGCATTTTTTCATTGAAAAAACAATTGCCAATCCAGACCGCTAACATGTTGACCCACTACTTAGTTTTGCAGAATTTGAGGACAAACCTACATGGACAAAATGCTGGGATAGCCTGGTGCCTGCATTTTGTAGCTAAGTTGGCGAACATAACTCCAATTTCACGTGTGTTTCCACGGGCTAGTGGGGATTACAAACCAACAAACACGCCTTTGGGGTACCACACCGTGGTAGTCACCTGATTTGGAACTCCACCATCTGCCAAGATACTCGATCGTGCACTTTTTGCTCGAAGAGGTTTTTGGCGCTGTGAAAAGTCAAGGCGAAACCCAGGTATTCGGACAATTCCTGCAACACGGAAACGATGTGTTTGATGGATCTTGAAGCTACTTCGGAGCGCAGTTAGGGTTATCATTAGGTAGAACCATGCTAAGAACCTGGGTCTGACAAATAGTAATGAATTCTCTCATGTACATGAGCTACATGGGGAGAACCCATGGTTATGTCAACTTTGGAACTCGGGAAAATGATCCGAGTTCGAACATCGTATGCCTGGGCATTGGTTGTGGTCGCGCTTAGGACATGGGAAGGATGCAGCACAGCAGTATCATATCACCATGTGCCAATGCAATTCCATCGTCAACCAGGCGGGTTGATCATCCAGGCAGGTGTTGCAACATACCCCGCATAGTTTAGAGGGTTTAATCCCGACTCACGAAGACTGGATCAGCAAAACCACCGGTCACCACATCACACGGTGTCCTGAAATTGTTCCAAGGACATCATGCAATCCTGTCACGTGGCAATCTTCCCGCATTGCGTCCCGCCAGTGAAGCAATGGTCGGTGTAGACCAGCATGCATCTACGGCATTGTGCAAATTTCCCTTTTATGTTTCAACTAATGATCCAAAAATACATGCGTTGTTGTTTGGTCATGTTTGCATGTCATAGGCAAAAACATGTCAAGGATTCAGTGACATGAAGAAAACTTCAAAGCCAGAAAACATATGCATTTATACAAGCACACGTCGCATACATATTGTCGAAACCGTCCCTCGGTGGAAATGCCACGACACAACAAATCAATCAAAATTTGCGCAATTTTTTGGAATACCACTCAAAGAAATTGACTGTCGGCGGTTCGTCTTACAACAATTTTTTTGGTGGCTGTCCACGGTTTGGATCCATTGTTTGTCAGGAATAAAATGCATGTTTGAAACTGATTTCTTCAAACACAAAACATTTCCACCCAAACTTCACTGCTCCCACAAAAATGTTGGGGATTTCCATGCGTTCCCCAGAAGTTGCTCAATGTGATTCAATTTCGATCAGCCAAATTACCCCACATACACCTGACAAAATGTGAGCCAATGCCACCAACAGCAGGTCCCAACATAGCATTAGAGAAGAAGAAAATAGTTCATACACAGACACGTAGTCGGACACCTTGGCATGTTCCATATTTTTGGGACGCCGAGGGGCAGATGGACTTGCAAAGGCCATGAAAGCAGCGTCAGTACCTGGTGCAATGCTACTGATATCTAAACTGCTCGAGGAAGGATAGGAAAGTGCCAAGGTGCGGCGCCGGAGGAAACGGTTGGGCCCGCCAGAAACGCGTCGCATTTTTTTGTGTTTCCACGACATGCCAATCTTGCGACCTCGAGGGGAAAAAGGTGATTTTGCAGAATCTTCCCAGCCTGCCCTGTCTGTCAAAACAAGGAACCATCTGAAGGGCAAAGGGCTGAATTGCTGCCTGCACCCGTGAGGAAAGCGCAGAGTCAAGTTGAAGCTGGATGAGAGCTGGCAGTCTCGCTGCGCCTGCGCGTAAGATCCTTACAAGTCACTTGGCAAATGTAGCCTCTGTAATGCACGTTGTTGCATGAGATCTTAGTTGTAGCCATAATGCGATTGCAGCTGCCGGTTCCAAACTTATGTCATGAAACGCGTAAAACGTGATAGTGTTTCCGTCTAGGGTTTTGATGTGGGGATATACGTGTTTGGAGACCCACATGTTATTTGGCTATTTGGAGAGTGACCCCCGAGATTCGTGCCGCTGGGCAGTGGATCTCAATCGTGTTCGGAACGTGACCCAAATGCGTGAGCCATGGAGATGCGAGCAAAACCGTTGAAACATACCTAAATTGTCATTTAATGGTAATTTTGTGGGATTTAAGAAGCTTTAATAGGTGATTAGTAGGAATGTAGCAACAAAAAAAGGAATGTGATCTCGAAATATATACTCTTTGGTAATTTGTTACACAGCTATGGAGAATCACCAATTTTGATAGGTGAATCAACTGTGTTAGTTTACCAGTGGGTACCCTCTGGCAATTTAGCATAGGTATGGAAGCCATGGTCATGGAGAGAGTCCTCTGCTTCTGCAGGTTGCTGCTCAAGTTGCGATCTTGTTCATCTTGATGGTCCGTCTGAAAAGTAGCTTTAATGGGGAAAATGATGATTAACCATGATTAACCATGATTCACCAATGGATTCAGAGGTACCCCATTTTCAGACGAACCATTTTTTGTCCATGAAAATCCTACTATGCATCAGATCATATGGGGGTTGACAGTCATTGCTGACGACACATCCAAGTGCCCAAACATCTAACCCGAGGACTGTTAGCAACCGTCGAATCAGGACCATCATTCGAAAAAGCCAATTGTGTTTTCCTCTGAAATGACTATATTTAGGGTCTAGTCTTGCCAATCAATGTCATCACAGGATATTGTTGGGTTTCCATATCTGTTTTGTCAGACATCAACACGTCAATAGTCATTGAAAATTGATGAATCATATTTGAATCTTGGCTTGTTCGGATCCATTGGTCGTTTCTGAAGCATGTTAGACTCCAGTTTGGGATCTGGCAATACAAATAACTTACCCTGCCCAGGGAATCCTATCTGCAATGCCCTGGCCAAGTGATTGAGACCAGCCAGAGGATGCAGGCAGAGGCTGCAGAGGCTTTGTTTGTTGCAGTGAAACTCCAACAAATTAAACTGCATGGATTATCATGGATTGCAAACATTCCGAAATATTCTCACCAAAGAGAAAACAAATAGAGTAAATGGAGGCTCATGATGGCGCCGTTGAATTTTTGCAGCCTTCGGGCGAGAATTGCATATCCCCGTATGAGTGTGGCGTGCGGGTTCCCCGAAAAGGCCCCCTGAGAAAAATGACATTCATTTTTCATTCAGAAGCTGCCAAGGGGATCCTTGTGCTGTCTTGCAAAGAGAGAAATGCCGAATCAAGAAAGACTAATCTGGTAGCTTAGGAACCTTTTGCCTAGAATACTTATTATCATCATTATTACATATTATTACTGTGGTTGGTCATAAATTTTCCCAACCCATCAGGTACCAACAAGATTTCACCTGTGTTTTTCGAATCAACGCAGAGCCGTTCGCTTCCCAGCCTTCACAACAACCCCTAGCGCCCTTCCGCTCGATCCGCTCGTGACCCGCCCGAGGGACTTTCAAAGTGTTGCAGGGAGGCAGACTTCAGTGCATCCCAGAACTGCTTGGCATTGCCTTCAGGACATGGCAGCACAGAAAGACGAGTTCTGAGAGCAAGCCCTGCAAAAGACAGTTGTTGTCGACTAGTGGGTTCAAACTTGTTTAAAATGTTTTGAATACCCCAACAATTATAACAAGCGTTAAGATTGTTTTCCAATTCTTGTGTAATGACATAGACCACTTCAAATGACTGGGGGCCGTCATCGTGTACAGCAAGGATGCACAAACAACTTTCATGCATTTCGAGCTGTAGCTTGATTCGATGATCTATGGCATTCGATGAACAAATTTGGTACTGTACATCGGGTAGATCGGACACGTGTTCGACAAGCGCATCTATGACGATTGCATGTTCTGTTCGTTTTTTTTTAAATGGTGAGTCACTTTGCTATACCTTTGGCTGTCGATTGCAAGTCGCAACCATGGAATTTGAAAGCACCACCCAAAAACCATTATAAACTGCTTTATTTGAGTGATCCCCACCAACTGACATTCTATCGGCAATCTGGCATTCGAAAAAATTCGTAAAATTCTCAGCTTTGCTCAGCGGCAGCAAGCGAAGCAGGGCACCTCTCACGTCCTTCTTCAAGACTTGGCAGAGCCTATCCTTTTCGATGGCACCCATCTCCTCTTGGTCGAGCCATCTGGACACAAAAAGAAAGCCATTGGGGTACTTAGAGGATCAATCCATCTAGTGCTTATTAACTGGTCTTGTAATTTATACTATCTTATACTATCTTATACTATCTTTTACTTATAACATCTACGATAACTATCCCGTGGATACTTATGGGATAATCCACTTTTCATGCAAACTTACCAGCCGTAGTTTTCCCAACATTTTTGGATGGGAACAATCACAGTCCTTGTTTTTCAACATGTTGAAACCACCAAGCCTTGCTGGGTCCCCAGTCCTGGCTCTTCAAGGTGATGCTGACCATAAACGTTTACGTGAAGATGCGGAAGACTCATGGATTTTTCCCGTTCGGAAGCCATGACTTACGTTTTCTTGGTGGGTCAACACCACATCTTTTTGTGACAGGAGGGTATCTACCATTGTCTGGAAAAACAAAGGAGAATTGGGCCCCCACTACTGGCTTCAGAGCATCTATATACATCTATCTTATCTTGCAGGAATTCTTTAAAGGCAGGCCCACAACGCAAGTGGGCAGCTGTCAAGAAATTGTAAAGCATCTCCAGCATGAGCATGTTACACAAACACCCTTCTGGATGACATGGATGTCCCCCACTTGATTTCCTAAAAGTTACAATACCCCTCACATCTTCAAGACAATGGTAACTAGAGGGTCCAACATAAATAGATTTTGGATTTCATTTGAGCCATCTTAATAGAGATTTTGAGCCATTTTAAGATCATATGTATACAATACATCTACAAAATTCCATGATTTGAGTCACAAATCATAGCATGCTTGTACTTATATTGATTGCCACATGCCCCTGTTCTTCGCTGATATTGGCTATATGGTCTTGTGAAAAATGGGGGACACCCCAAAATGTCTACAAAAATGAAGGAACTATGATCAACCTTTATCAACCTTTATCGATATTTGTGTCCGCAATGTGCAAACAAACCTATTTTTCTATGCACGTCCATTTGCCCTCGCTTTGGTGAGCACAAACACCCCCCCAGCACAGTTTGAGTGGACCTTCCAAGATTTGACCAGAAAAGCCACTCCTGTTGAACGACCCTTGCTGTATGCATGGCCATGTTTTCATCACATGCCAAAGCCACACCAGCCACACCTGCCACCCACGCTCCTTGTCAAACCTGCGCAAGTTTTCATGGCTGAAACAGATCGATGCAATGTGTGTCCAACCCAGTTGCCCTTCAAACTCGAGACCTTCGGGGTGTGTCCAGCAGAACTTCCGGGTATCACGAAACGATCACCCAAAGAAGTGCTGCTGAAACAACAGCACAGTAGGATTTGATTATATAGGAAAAAATATATCATGGTCATGGTATATGAAACAATTCTTGAGGACTTTCCCATACTTTCTCTGAAACTCTCCAATCTCTTGAGACTGAAATTTAATGTCTCTGTCCAGTAGTGTAGCTCTGTTGGCAATGTTCCTGAGAGAAATACCCAGAGAGACCACAAATATCCACAGAAATAGGACGACTAAAAAAGAAACGGGCTTGAACTGCAGTCCTAGTTTTCAGTACTGCATTTTGACCCATACCTTCTGGCAATTTAACAGCTTACAATTGAAAGCGACCATTTATAGTTGTTTTAGCTAGTAGAAATGTTGATTTTCCATAGCTAACTGATAGTTTAGTGGATGGTAACCACAATAACCATACTAGCATCATAGCCATGGCTGTGTCCAACATACTGGTCGCTTTCAAAGCCTCGGGTTGCCCTAGAGAAATCTGGGAGATCTGGCAGGAATCGTCCCTATGGGTAGTTTGATGCTGGTTTTCCTGTCATCATTTCCAGGTGTCAAAATGTTCGGCCTCTTTTTTTGGGGGGTTGCCTGCTAGAGAGAATGCTAGGTAGTTTGATTTTTTGATTTCGCCGGAAAAATCATTTCCAGGTTGTTTTTCTGCACCTATAGCTTGGAGGTTGCTATATACTGAGATAGACCTAACAATAAACAATATCCAATTCATCCCAATTTCAAGTTTATGTTTTTTTTCATTTTTTTAAAGAATAATTAATACACACGACCTCCTTCAGTTAGCTGGGATAGAAGGAAAGAAGGAGCTCCTTCACTTAGTTTGGGACGATACCCCATCCTAGTAAAATTGCAGAACTGGCATCTTTCCAACTGGGATATTTTTTTACAAAAAATGATGGTGTACCATTTCTATGCCATCCTCTTTTTACTGGGATCTTTCCACATTGAACATCAATCAAACCAGTCTATGCCATGTCTTTTCATTGTTTGCATGGCATTTATACAAGGGACCCTTACTGACCATCATTCCAGGCTCCGGTCGCACTGAGGTCGTTATAAATTATACTTAGATTTACATGTATATATATATATATATATATACTTACAGTATTAATATGGTGGTTTCCTAAAATGGAGCTACCCCCATTTCTCATCCCAAATTCGACCAATAAAAAGTATTTGTTTAAGCCAAGGTTTTTGGGGTCCCCCTATGACTAGGACGAGGCTGCGGCCTCCGTGTCTTGGCGCTGCGAAAGTTCATCAAGGTGCCACCAGGCGAGGACGTGGCCACCGAGTGTTTGCTGCCTGGGCGACGTGGTGTTCTAACGAAATCTTCTGAAAACATGTACCCTGTGGTTATTTAACATAGCCATAGAAAATCCCCCTATAAATGGAGGTTCTAATGGGAAAATCATCCAACATTAGCCATTTTCCATGGCTATGTTAAATAACCAGATGGTACTTCTAATGTGTTTTAATGTGTTTAGATATGGTTATTATGTAAAAAGAACATGCCTCATTTTTTACTGTAATCGTATACTCTATTCAGCAACATTCTGCGTATCCTTTTTATATTGTCATATGTGTATCTGCACAGCGGAGAGATTCTGAATGCTGCATGCGCATGGCCGGGCAGTACAGCAAAACATATCATTTGAAATATAGTTTTACATCATTTTACATCCTCAAGTATCACTTCATCAGAATATTCATGAAATTATATGATTGGATAGTACATGTATATATAATATATACATGATTGAACAATATATAAGTATATATCATATATGTAATTTGATATGTGTCTGTATATAATGTATATGCATGTAATTATATATATGTGTGTGTGTGTGTTCCACCTGAGCAGGCATTGCCAGTAAATCATTGGTTGGAAGATAGGTGTAGGTCAAGCTGGCACGTCTAAGTGCCACAAAATAATGGCTGTCAAACACTTGGCCTACAATACGTGGGGCCCCCGAACGATAGCCAAGTTGGTCAGTGAACATAACTCCAATAACTATGGTTAACTGTTAACTATGTTTAACTATGGTTTATAATACTTGTAACTATAGTTATTGGGGTTTATAAACCAGCTTACAACTGGGGGGCCTCACATTGTATGAATGCACTTTAGCATGCAAAAATGTGGATGTATCCATCTTGTCGCAATATCGACATCATGCATGAGTGACATTGATATGTCAAAAATAATGAAGTCTGATTAAAAACAAACATCAAACATGTGAAACAATGCTGGAGAGTCGAGAATATTAATTATTCTGATTGTTCACTACACATTCTTACTTCTTGTACAAACTATAAATTCAATTCAAGGGGTTGTATGGATTGTCGTCATCCACATTTTAGTTGACTGAACTGGGTGTGGAAATCACTTTGATGTCGCTTTATCAAAGCGCTCACTCAGTGGTCTTCCGGTTGCCACAACTGAAGGGAAGCAACTCTCAAAGTGCAAGGTACGAATCAGCCCTGGGTAGTTCAATTCATGGCGGTGTGAAACAAACGTTTCAACTGCAAAAAAACCTTCCCTTTCCGAATCGGGAGAGCATGATTTGTTGTTTCTTTGGAGGCCCCAACCTTCCTCAAATTTGAGACCCTCTGCCAGTCAGATGCAGTGACTCACTACAATTTCCAACTTGGAGATACATCCAAAAAGGTGGTATTTACAGTCCCATTTACCAGTCATCTATATAGCAACCCATCTACCAGCTATAACTGGGGTCACAAGACCATACAACGCGATATAACAAAGCTACTATGTGCGAAAAATGTGCATATGTATATTGTGTATGTACATACAAGTGTATAATGTAAACAGATATGTATATATGCATAGGTATATTAAAAATCTAATGTTGGTAAAACAATAATAAACCATCCCCGATTTCGCCACATTCCCAAATGCGTGGTTTATATTGTTTTACCCACAATATATATATAAGTATATATATGTATATATATAACATATATATATATATATATATGGGCATGGGTCAAAACCCCCGGTCCACCGTGCACATCCGGCATTCTTCTGTTCAATAGGGTATTGAACGGGGGTATTGAACGGGANATATGGGCATGGGTCAAAACCCCCGGTCCACCGTGCACATCCGGCATTCTTCTGTTCAATAGGGTATTGAACGGGGGTATTGAACGGGAGGTATTGAACGGAGAGAAATGCCTCAACAAATATCCCATCTCACTGGGAATGTGTCCATCGAGGCTTTCATTGAAATGGGATTTCCATCTTGGCCAGCTGAACAAACCGGCAGCTTTGAGATGGTCACCATTCGATGTTCAGTTCTGATCATCCGCAACTAATCAAGCTGTTTCTGCTGTTTCCGGCACAGTAATGGCGTCAGCCGAGCGTAGAAGCAAGCCAGCGCAATGAGATGGATGGGCAACCGATCTTGACAGCCTATATTGAGGTATTGAACGGGTATTGAACAGGTATTGAACGGGGTATTGAACGAACCACCTCGAAAAAAACAAGCCAGTGTTCATGCTACAGTGGTCTTCTCTAGCTCTATTTTAACAGCATGAAGCCAGGGAGGCGCTCAACCAGCGAGGCTACGTGTCAGAGTGATGAGTTCTGACACTGGCGCCAGTCCATGGAAATTCGAAATTGACAGTTTTGCAAGAATCTAAATGGAGCTTGGGATTGCAACAGGATATTGAACAGGGTATTGAACAATGGTATTGAACGGGGGGTATTGAACGACGGGGACCTTTCTGTTCAATAGGGTATTGAACGGGGTATTGAACGAAATGGTCACGAGTGCCTGTTCAATACCAAAACGTTTTGACTCACAGCCATATATATATATATGTGTATATATATATATATATGTATGTGTATATATATATAATTCTATATATTGCGCTATATATATATATACATATGTATATAGATATATACACCCGCCCGCCATTCAGCTCACAGGCCGCCTTGCCCGCCATTCTCCACGACACGAACAACGGCGCTGTTCCGGGCCATGGCGAGACGAAGAGGGCGAAGGTTTCGCCATGTGCTGATGTCACGTAATGACCCCAGCGCCGTGTCACTGAAAGAATGAGTTGGATAATTTGTGAATATTGATAATCCATGGATAAAATCATAGTTGGATAATTTATGAAGTTAGATATTTGAATAATTTGGATAATAATGTTTACTATGTACAGTTTGTGGAGAATTTATGGATACTTGATCCATACTAAAGAGCACACTAGCTATCAGGAAGTTAATTGTGGCATTACCAAATACAACCAATATCAACCAGGTTGGATAATGAGCATGATCGCAATATATCAGCTATTTTGTGGATAACTAAGGAAAATTGATGATAATTGTAGTATATAAAAGTGTGTAATATCCACAACATTCCACAATTGGGATGATTATTGATGGTACCTGAGGATAATCCTAGATAATGTGGTCAACCCAAAAATAAACTATCCCCTCATATTACCATAGTGGTTCTTGAACCATCCCCAACTGGGAGGTGGCTCTCAGTTTTGAGACCCGAGGGCGAAAACTCCAACACCATGTGCCGCAACACAACGATGGGCCCCCTGTGACGACTTGTCAATGCCTTCCGGGGGGCTGATGTGTCGAACCTCTGAGCCGATTGAATGCATGGATGTGTGTATGTGTGTGTGGTGACTGTGCCATGTTGGTGGAAGATACTTGGCATTACATGCACTATAATTATAATCTCATATAATATCTATAAATATATGTATACTATGTTGTATTATATCATATTTGATATTACTATAATATCTTATATAATCTTATATACATATTCACACAAGGGAGAAACCAACTCGAGATCCGCAAGGTATGGAAATCCTGCCCAGTTTGAAGTACTTGCCCTGCCAATGAGAAACATTATCTATCTGACAATCTGCATAAGTTGGATAATCAGCCAGCCTCTTAAGTCTTTAGGGACACAATTTCGACCCATATCTTTGGGCACGAGAATGTTGTCCGCATTCTTTTTTGTCGCATACCACACTAATCTTTGATTGTTTAATGACCACATTGACCACGTTGACCACTTGTATTTGATTTACTATGATTTACCGCAAAGTCAGCAGGACCAGGTTTGGTGCGACAAGCATATCAAAATGTATCAAAGGTATCAATCCGAAACCGATCAGCTCCTCTAAGGTTGCGTCTGAAAATGAGGGATGTAATCCTGGAAAAACACGCATGGTTCGCCCCAACATGGCGGCTATGTTGGCTTTTTTGGAATAGGGAAAATATGTATAGGTTTCAGGAAATCATCCATGTTCATAGGTTTTTCCGTTACAAAACATCTATTTTGGGGTACCCCCCATTTCATGAAACCTCCAAGAAAGTGATGGTACAAAGCATGGGACTTGGGCTGTCCTATGAGACAAACCCAAGCCATCTCTGGTGAGTCTTCGCACCAGCCCCATCTCAGTCGTTCAACGCTAGTGCAACCATCCTGGCCCTAAACAAAAATGAGACGTGGAATCAAACAAAATTTGCCAATATACAGCCAAATAAAGTTGCAGGGCTTCATTTCACAGCTGAACACCTGACATACTGACATACTTGGCAGGATTGCAGGATTGGCCAATGCTTAGAGCCGCACTCTGGCATCCTCTTCTGGTTGGTAGGGACTCAAACATCCTACATCAACATGACAAGCAAACCATCTACATAGTGTAAGCCAAGACAGTAATTGTGCAACACACACGCCGTGCAAGCACTGCTACAATGGGGCTTCGAGTCGCAAATCATTGCTATGGCTGGTATGCGATGGGCCCTTTTTGTTAATACATTCACAGAGCAAAAAGAAACACGCAGCTTGATGGGACCGTTTTTGACTTCCAATGAATCAGTATATATATATATATAAATATTATCATTATATTATATACTGTGTATATATATATATACATGTGTGTATATATACATATATATGAGTGGCGGACAAAATTACGTATACTACTCGCAGACTAGACATGGCCTATCAGTGGCTGGTCCCGGAGCCGCCGTGTGCTTTTCCCACGTGGCGAACGGTGCTTTGATTCCGGCGTCGGCTATCCGCTCTCCGCCAGGGCCTGGTTGGGTCGGGGAAAGATGATCAAATCTTTCCGGGAAAGGGTCCGGATTACGACATAAAACACTGAGCCGAAGCGAAGATTGATGAGGAAAGAACAGAGCAAAAAGGAGAGGAGAGAAAAGAAGAGCTGACAACAGCTGACACAAACATCAAATGAAAGTTGAATTTCTGAGCAACACAAGTCGGAGAGACTCAGAATGTCACAATTTCATCTCCAAATAATTTGCACTGAAGCGCAGCCCCTTTTGTTTGGGTAATGTATGGTCTTATCAAAAGAAACTTTCAAAACATTGTTTAATTTCCATGTTGGTTGGCTAAATCCCAAGAAAATCCCACGAAAACCTTCAATTTCCGGCTATGTTTTTCTCTTCTCGCTGCAACGCTTTCACAGCGTCACGGGTCTTGCGGGTCGCGTCAGATGCGCGCAAGCGTTGCTTGGGGATGTTCAGGTGTTGGGACATCAACAAGAATATCTTCTGGTAAACTAACAGAACTATTGAAAATCACTGCTTCTAACAGGTAAATCATCTATATATGGCCATGTTCACTAGCCATGTTAGTACTCAAACATGCCTGGGAAATCCGCGTGGCCTAGTTCAACGGAGGTCCAGGTTCGCTGGGTTTCGATCATCTCTAAATGAGGGGACTTTCCAGCCATAGAGCTGATGATCACCCCATCGGGAACACAGAAAGGATCAAGGCCCATCAACAATGAGACAAATCTATAGGTAAATCTAGGTAAATCCAATAACACAATATCCTCAATATACCCCTATCTGGGATGATGTAAAATGACGCCCAAATGATATGGTTGGTTGATGGGATGGTTTGTAGCACTGGGCTTTGCCACGTGATAAGGTTCTGGTTCTTCCCATTGATGACAGCTCCCTCTTTTGTGGTCTATTTTCGTAGAGACTCACGCTTCAACTTGCTTCAAGCATCCCGCGGTCTGGACACACCCAAATCGGTGACGGTACACAGGCTTGAAACATGTTGAGAAACAAACCTGCTCTGGACTGATTGTGCGCGGAAAGACCACTATTTGTTGATCTGTTTGCGACAATTCAGGAGTTGACCACACAAACCCAAGGCACCCTGCAAGAAACACAAACATCAAACGTTTTGGGCAAACACAATGCAGTCATTCATAGTAGAGTAGAATGCACCTTGAATCACCCTGGTACAACGGGCACTGGGGACAATCAAACTGTTTCTACGTAGGATTAGGTGGTCTTTTGGTCTCCTTCTCAAGTGTCCTCAGAAACAAGAGTGGTTCGCAGCGATGGCTTTCTGCCACACCCTGAGTCTCTTTTTGGTATTGCTGTGCCCTTTCGCGTGTGTTTGGAGCTGGTTTTTTGGGTGGACCCTCTGGTGTCATCAAACGTGGCTCGTTGGAAGATCCCCCATCAAAAGTGGAGGTTGCTGGGAAAACCATCGAACAGTTAATGGGTGATTTGTCCATTGCGAACAGTTCTCAGTTGCTTTATAACCCCCATTAACTGTATGTGTATATATATATATACACCAGAAACCATAGATAACCTGGTTATCAACTGAAGGGTACAGTGCAACTCTTGTTCTCTGCTAGGACAGCATCTGCGGACTGTCAGTTCAGTTCTGTACTAACGAATTTTGCCTACTACGCGCGAAAGATTTGTGGTTTAGAACGAGATTCCCCCTTCATGGACTATGATCATCAAGGGTAGTTTTTGAACTCTGAACTACTCATCAACCAGCAGGTGCCGGTTTAGCAGCCACTGGGTGATATTTATCTGAATGAATTTAACTTGAAAAACAAACAAAACAACATCTGTTCTTCAGAATACAATAGAATACATGCATTCTCTCTTTTAAAACAGAACCTTTAGTCAGAAATCAACAAAAAAAACAAAATACCAAAGTCAAGTCTGCTCATTGAAAGAAAAGAGACAGGGGGTATTGAGGAAACTCCGCCTGCGGCTGCCTGCGGTGTTTCGCACAGTTCCAGGTTGTTCCGTCTGTCCGGGATTGGGGGACTCGAGTCGTCCGATGCCAAAAGCCTGCTGTCTTGAACAATAAAAATAATTGGTAAACATCCCAGAATTACAACAGGATTGTTCGTGTTAAACCCAGAGAAAAGAGGTCGGGGCAACTAGGTACAGAGGTAAAATGGCCAATTTTGACCCTGTGTACCATGGCTTGGAGCTGTGGCTGTCCATTTGGGCTGCACATAATTACGTTTGTTTGTAACAATTGTAGCAGGCATGGCGTTGAAAATCAGAGCCCACCACCGATGCGAGCTGAATTCGACTGTACGGACAAAATTGGGCTGTACAGTGGTCAAACAAGTTGCTTGGAAGGTAATATGATTAATCGATTGATCACGTCATATCAATCTGGATCATGAATTTTGACCATTAATGGGCAAGTCCCGACCATGGATTGCTTGATGTATGGGTAAACGTTTACGAAAAAAAATGTGGAAAACGCATGGATCAAGGTTTCCTGTTGGGTTTTCATGATCTACGTACAAATGGTGGATTCTGGACATCTAATGTTAGTAAAGCAATAGGATCCACCATCCCCACTTTTACCATTGTTCTGTCTACTATCAACCATTGATCCATATGGACGGTTTATGACATTGCTTTACTAAAATGATGTTCGTTCGTTTACAGGAGGCTAATAATGAAAAAAATTACCTGGTGTGGGTTTTTTCGGGGTCCCCCCATAACTTAGGCACCTGAAGAGGACGCGGTGTTCAGTTTCATGTGGTCAACCACAAAGGGTTGAAGTCATCAATCCAAATGGTTTCTTGCAACAATCCGCACATGGGTTGCAGTGATTTTTGTTCAAGCAATGTTCTTCCAACTGAGCTTCCAAGATGAACCACACGCCCAAACCTGATATTTCTGTGCACACTGACTCTGAAGGCCAGACGCCAGGAGCGTCAATTGCTGAAGCTGCGCACTGCTTCACGACGAGACCTCTTGAGGTCCATGGTTTATCCAAAAATGGGAGGTCCCCAAAGCGGCAGTATTGAAATGTTTTGAATGGGGATGAGGTTTTCAACCATGAAATCATGAATGGGCTGGCTGTGGGTCGCCTATTGTGGGACCATTGTTTCATGGATTTTCATGGTATCTCTACACTGACCTTTGTTTCTGGACCGTTGTTTTGTTTTTTCGTTTTTTTTGGTTTCTCTCGAAGGGCGCCATTTTGGGGAGGCCCAAAACAAAAAACAAGAGCAACCAACGAACCCGAATGCAGTCACGTAAAAGACTTTTGTGAAACACATCATCTGAACAATTCTGTACATTCTTCCTTGCTTCCGTACCAGTGTACACTGTGGAGTGTGGAATGAGATGCACTACAGAGTGAGGAGTGTAAAGTGTAAAGTGTAGACTGTGGAGTGTGAAGTGTAGAGTGCTGAGTGTAAAGTGTGAAGTGTAAAGTGTAGAGTGCGGAGTGTGAAGTGTAGAGTGCTGAGTGTAAAGTGTGAAGTGTAAAGTGTAGAGTGTAAAGTGTAGAGTGCGGAGTGTGAAGTGTAGAGAGCTGAGTGTAAAGTGTGAAGTGTAAAGTGTAGAGTGCAAAGTGTGAAGTGTAAAGTGTAGAGTGCGGAGTGTGAAGTGAAGAGTGCTGAGTGTAAAGTGTGAAAAGTAAAGTGTAGAGTGTAAAGGGTGAAGTGTAAAGTGTAGAGTGCGGAGTGTGAAGTGTAGAGTGTAAAGAGTGAAGTGCGAAGTGTAAAGTGTAGAGTGTAAAGTGTGAAGTGTAAAGTGTAGAGTACGGAGTGTGAAGTGTAGAGCGCTGAGTGTAAAGTGCGAAGTGCAAAGTGTAGAGTGCAAAGTGTGAAGTGTAAAGTGTAGAGTGTAAAGTGTGTAAAGTGTGAAGTGTAAATTGTAGGGTGTAAAGTGTGAAGTGTAAAGTGTGGAGTGTAAAGTGTAAAGTGTAAAGTGAGAAGTAAAAAGTAGAGTGCGGAGTGTGAAGTGTAGAGTGCTGAGTGCAAACTGTGAAGTGTAAAGTGTAGAGTGTAAAGTGCGAAGTGTAAAGTGTAGAGTGCGGAGTGAGAAGTGTGAAGTGTAGAGTGCTGAGTGTAAAGTGTGAACTGTAAAGTGTAGAGTGTAAAGGTTGAAGTGTAGAGTGCGGAGTGTGAAGTGTAGAGTGCGCAGTGTAAAGTGTGAAGTATAAAGTGAAGAGTGTAGAGTGTCAAGTGTAAAGTGTAGAATGCGGAGTGTAAAGTGCAGAGTGCTGCGTGCAAAGTGTGAAGTGTAAAGTGTACAGTGTAAAGTGTGAAGTGTAAAGTGTAGAGTGCGGAGTGTGAAGTGTAGAGTGCGGAGTGTAAAGTGTGAAGTATAAAGTGCAGAGTGCAGAGTGTCAAGTGTAAAGTGTAGAATGCGGAGTGTGAAGTGTAGAGTGCTGCGTGCAAAGTGTGAAGTGTAAAGTGTACAGTGTAAAGTGTGAAGTGTAAAGTGTAGAGTGCGGAGTGTGAAGTGTAGAGTGCTGAGTGTAAAGTGTAAAGTGTAGAGTGTAAAGTGTGAAGTGTAAAGTGTAGAGTGCGGAGTGTGAAGTGTAGAGTGCTGCGTGCAAAGTGTGAAGTGTAAAGTGTAGAGTGTAAAGTGTGAAGTGTAAAGTGTAGAGTGCGGAGTGTGAAGTGTAGAGTGCTGAGTGCAAAGTGTGAGGTGTAAAGTGTGAAGTGTAAAGTGTGAAGTGTAAAGTGTAGAGTGGGGAGTGTGAAGTGTAGAGTGCTGAGTATAAAGTGTGAAGTGTAAAGTGTAGAGTGTAAAGTTTGAAGTGTAAAGTGTCGAGTGCGGAGTGTGAAGTGTAGACTGCTGCGTGCAAAGTGTGAAGTGTAAAGTGTAGCATGTAAAGTGTGAAGTGTAAAGTGTAGAGTGCGGAGTGTGAAGTGTAGAGCGCTGAGTGTAAAGTGTGAACTGTAAAGTGTAGAGTGTAAAGTGCGAAGTGGTAAAGTGTAGAATGCGGAGTGTGAAGTTTAGAGTGCTGCGTGCAAAGTGTGAAGTGTAAAGTGTAGAGTGTAAAGTGTGAAGTGTAAAGTGTAGAGTGCGGAGTGTGAAGTGTAGAGTGTAAAGAGTGTAAAGTGTGAAGTGTAAATTGTAGAGTGTAAAGTGTGAAGTGTAAAGTGTGGAGTGTAAAGTGTAAAGTGTAAAGTGTGAAGTGTAAAGTGTAGAGTGCGGAGTGTGAAGTGTGAAGGGTAGAGTGTTGAGGGTAAGGTGTAGAGAGGGAAGTGTAAGGTGTGAAGCGTAAAGTGCGAAGTGTAAAGTGTGGAGTGTAAAGTGTGAAGTTTAAAGTGTAAAGTTTAGGGTGCGGAGTGTGAAGTGTAGACTGCTGAGTGTAAAGTGTGGAGTGGGGAGTGGGGAGTGTAAAGTGTGAAGTGTAGAGTGTTGAGAGTAAAGTGTAGAGCGGAGCCTGAAGTGTAGAATCTGGAGTGTGAAGTGTGGAGTGTAAAGTGTAGAGTGTGGGGTGTGGAGTGTGGAGTGTGCAGTGTAGAGTGTGGGATGTGAAGTGTGGAGTGTAAAAGTGCAAGTGTAAAGTGTAGAGTGCGAAGTGTAAAGTGTAGAGTGTGGAGTGTAAAGTGTAAAGTGTGAAGTGTGGAGTGTGGAGTGTAAAGTGTGGAGTGTCAACTGTGAAGTGTAAAGTGTAAACTGTGAAGTGTGAAGTGTGGATTGTAGAGTGTAAAGTGTGGAGTGTTGAGTGTAAAGTGTGAAGTGTAAAGTGTGAAGTGTGGAGTGTCATGTGTGAAGTGTAGAGTCTAGAGTGTAAAGTGTCTACTGTGAATTGTAGTGTGTGGAGTGTAGAGTGTAAAGGTGGAGTGTAAATTCTGAAGTGTCAAGTGTAAAGTGTAGAGTGTGAAGATGTGTGAAGTGTAAAGCGTGGAGTGTAAAATGTAGAGTGTGAAGTGTAGAGTGTGGAGTGAAAAGTGTGACGAGTAAAGTGTAGAGTGCAAAGTGTGGAGTGTAAAGTGTGAAGTGTAAAGTGCAGAGTACGGAGTGTGAAGTGTAGAGTGCTGAGTGGAATGTGTAGAGTGTGGAGTGTGGAGTGTAAAGTGTGGAGTGTCAAGTGTAGTGTTTGGGGTGTGGAGTGTGGAGTATGCAGTGCAGAGTGTGGGATGTGAAGTGTGGAGTGTAAAAGGGCAAGTGTAAAGTGTAGAGTGTGAAGTGTAAAGTGTAGAGTGTGGAGTGTAAAGTGTAAAGTGTGAAGTGTGGAACATGCAGTAAAAAGTGCAGAGTGTGGGGTGTGGAGTGTGGAGTGCGAAGTCAGGAGTGTAAAGTGCGAAGTGTCAAGTGCAGAGCGCGAAGTGCAAAGTGGGAAGTGCAAAGTGCAGAGCGTAAAGTGTAGAGTGTAAAGTGTGAAGTGTAAAGTGTAGAGTGTGAAGTGTAGAGTGTGAAGTGTAGCGAGCGGAGTGTAAAGTGTTGAGTGTAAAGTGTAGAGTGTGGGGTTTGGAGTGTGGAGTGTGCAGTGCAGAGTGTGGGATGCAAAGTGTAGAGTGTGGGGTGTGAAGTGTGGAGTGTGAAGTGTGGAGTGTGGGATGTGAAGTGTGGAGTGTGGAGTGTAAAAGGGCAAGTGTAAAATGTATTCAGTGTAAAGTGTAGAGTGTGGAGTGTAAAGTGTAAAGTGGGAAGTGTGGAGTGTGGAGTGTAAAGTGTAGAGTGTGGGGTGTGGAGTGTGGAGTGTGAAGTGTGGAGTGTTGAGTGCAAAGTGTAGAGTGTGAAGTGTGGAGTACCAAGTGTGAAGTGTAAAGTGTAGAGTCTAGAGTGTGAAGTGTAAAGTGTGAATTGTAGAGCGTGGATTGTAGAGTGTAAAGTGTGGAGTGCAAAGTGGGAAGTGCCAGTGTAAAGTGTGGAGTGTGATATGTCAAGTGTAAAGTGTAGAGTGTGAAGTGTAAAGTGTGAAGTGTAAAGTGTAGAGTGTGGAGTGTGAAGTGTGGAGTGTAGAGTGCGGAGTGTCAAGTGAACACTGTGGTGTGTAAAGTGTAAAGTGTAGTGTGGAGTGTGGAGTGTAAAGTGTGGAGTGTGGAGTGTAGAGTGTGGGGTGTGGAGTGTGGAGTGTGGAGTGTGAAGTGTAGAGTGTAGAGTGTGGGATGTGAAGTGTGGAGTGTGGAGTGTGGAGTGCAAAAGGGTAAGAGTAAAGTGTAGAGTGTGAAGTGCAAAGTGTAGAGTGTAGAGTGTAAAGTGTAAAGTGTGAAGTGTGGAGTGCGGAGTGTAAGGTGTAGAGTGTGGGGTGTGGGGTTTGGAGTGTGAAGTGTGGACTGTTGAGTGTAAAGTGTAGAGTGTGAAGTGTGGAGTGTAAAGTGTGAAGTGTCAAGTGTAAAGTGTGGAGTGTGAAGATGTGTGAAGATGTGTGAAGGTGTGTGAAGATGTGTGAAGATGTGTGAAGGTGTGTGAAGATGTGTGAAGATGTGTGAAGTGTAAAAGATGTGTGAAGTGTAAAGTGTGAAGTGTAAAGTGTAGAGTGTAAAGTGTTGACTGTTAAGTGTGTCGTGTAAAGTGTTGAATAGAGACTGGAGGGGGTCAAGCCTAAAGTGGTTAGATGCAACTGCACCAAATGCTGCGCCTGCCACGTAAAATGAGACTTTGAGAGTATCCCACGCCTCCCACACGATTTGCACATTGCCACCCGTTGACGCAGCCCTGACAATGCGACTCGCAAAAGCACGCAACACGGCACGTCTAAAGTGCTGCGCCTGCCACGACAAATGACGATGGAGGTGTCCAAAGTGCTGCGCCTGCCACGAAAAATGAAACTCATCTTCTGAAAACGACGCAAAAGTATTGCGCCTGCCACACAAAACGACTTTCGTCACGTCATGGAACATGTTGGAATGTCACTAAGTGTCACGCCTGCCACACGAAACGACGTTTCGACACGTTTGAAACGTACAAAAATGACCGCTTTTGCAGCTTTCCCCATAGGCACGGCAATAACGCATACACGTAAACGGTTGGAGGACGGTTTGCAAACGGTTGGCGGTCGTCAAGACGGCGTCAAACGAACGCAGCTCAACCCCCAGACCCCCAAGGTAAAGCGAGAACCCTTCGCTACGCATTCGGAAAAAACACAGTTTTAGGAGACCTACTTTGGGGTAGGGTGGGGGGTAGGTCCTCAATATCATTGTTTCTCTTGTTTTTTTTTGTTTTTTTAATTTTGTAGTTTTAGTTCTTTTCGGTTTCTTTTGGGGAGGGGACTCAATTTAGCCAAAAAAATTGTTTTGTTTATTTATTTCATCCGGGTACGAGTTCACAGGGTCGGGTTGGCACACGTGATTTTCTACTAGAAAATGAATGTGCGCAAACTTGGGGACCCAAGAAAATCACCCACTGAGATCAANAGTTCACAGGGTCGGGTTGGCACACGTGATTTTCTACTAGAAAATGAATGTGCGCAAACTTGGGGACCCAAGAAAATCACCCACTGAGATCAAACCAATGTCAGGAATACTAGAAAATCACACTCTCACTGAAAGGCATATTCGTAACCTGGTTTGCAAAACGCCCGGTAGAAACTTGGAGGGGCTGTTCGACGTGGGTTTTTTTGCCAAGTCTTAATGCTTAAAATATCAAGTTGAGAGACTGATTTTCTAGGGTTCCCATTCCCCGGCATCCCCCGGCAATGACTCCCGAGCATCNTTTTTTGCCAAGTCTTAATGCTTAAAATATCAAGTTGAGAGACTGATTTTCTAGGGTTCCCATTCCCCGGCATCCCCCGGCAATGACTCCCGAGCATCAGCCTTTTTTCGATCGAAGATTCGAAAGTTCGATTTCGATGGACTACCCATCTGACTACCCAATAGTGGCCAGGACTTTCAACAAATCAATACAAGTCATATCAAATCAGACCAGAAAGTTTCACCTGAAACCACAACCCTATCCCTTGAACCCTTGCCCCAAGACACAAACCTCAGACCCAGGGATTTCATCTTACACATCCCCCCTGTCTTCACAAAATCAAAATGCCATTGACATTGACCTGGGGACCCACGTTACTACAGCAGCCACGTTTTCTTGTCCGATGCCCATTCCAACAGTCCACAAAAAGCTCATGGCCGAAACCGTACGAAANCATTGACCTGGGGACCCACGTTACTACAGCAGCCACGTTTTCTTGTCCGATGCCCATTCCAACAGTCCACAAAAAGCTCATGGCCGAAACCGTACGAAAAAAACCCTTGAGGCATCGTCCCAAGACACAAACCTCTCTGGGTTCCTAAAGTAGAATGTGTAGGGGTGGATGTCCTCACAAAATCAAAATGCCATTGACATTGACCTGGGGACCTACTTTACAGTAGCAACTCTTATTGTCGATGCCTCAAACCCAGGGATTTCATCTTGTACGTCCCCAGTCGCCACAAAATAAAAATGCCATTTAGATTGACCTGGGGACCTACTTTACAGTAGCAACTCTTTTTGCCCATGCCTATTCAAACAGTCCACAAAAAGATATATACAAAAACTCATACCCGAAACAACTCCCTATCCCTTGAACCATCGCCACAAGACACAAACCTCAGACCCAGGGATTTCATCTTACACATCCCCCCTGTCTCCACAAAATCAAAATGCCATTTACATTGACCTGGGGACCTACTTTACAGTAGCAACTCTTTTTGTCGATGCCTCAGACCCAGGGCTTTCATCTTACACATCTCCCCTGTCTCCACAAAATCAAAATGCCATTTACATTGACCTGGAGAACTTCTTTGCAGTAGCAACTCTTTTTGTCGATGCCTCAGACCCAGGGATTTCATCTTATACATCCCTCACAGCCGCCACAAAATCAAAATGCCATTTAGATTGACCTGGGGACCTACTTTACAGTAGCAACTCTTTTTGTCCATGCCTATTCAAACAGTCCACAAGAAGATATATACAAAAACTCATAGCCGAAACAACTCCCTATCCCTTGAACCCTTGCCCCAAGACACAAACCTCAGACCCAGGGATTTCATCTTACACATCCCCCCTGTCTTCACAAAATCAAAATGCTGTTGGCATTGACCTGGGGACCCACGTTACTACAGCAGCCACGTTTTCTTGTCCGATGCCCATTCCAACAGTCCACAAAAAGCTCATGGCCGAAACCGTACGAAANAGACCCAAGGATTTCATCTTACACATCCCCACCTTGTCCTCACAAAATCAAAATGCCATTGACATTGACCTGGGGACCTACTTTACAGTAGCAACTCTTTTTGTCGATGCCTCAGACCCAGGGATTTCATCTTGTACATCCCCAGTCGCCACAAAATAAAAATGCAATTTACATTGACTCGGCCTACCTTATTACAGCAGCAACTACTTTTTGCATTTTTTTCCAGCCTCTCATATGGACCAGCGACCATCCACGGGAAGTGGTACGGTCAGCACCTGGGCTGCCGAACCACAAGCCTTGCTGGCTCAGCACCTGGGCTGTCCAACAAGGCCCCCGCAGACGGCTGCCGGTCCATTAGGTCCTTAGCTGAGGCANGCTGCCGAACCACAAGCCTTGCTGGCTCAGCACCTGGGCTGTCCAACAAGGCCCCCGCAGACGGCTGCCGGTCCATTAGGTCCTTAGCTGAGGCAAAAAGATAAAAAAGCTAAAAAAAATCATACCCGGAACCTTTCCCTATCCCTGGAACCATCGTCCCAAGACACAAACCTCAGACACATTTTAATTTTCTCCATTAAATTGCCATTTGGGGATTTATAGATCTTATTTCTCTAGAAAATCAGGAACTGACTCAGGAGCCTCTAGAAAATCAAGGTCAGACGCCCAGAGGTGCAAAAAGGCTGAGTCCGGACTCACCAGGCGGTGTAAAAGTGTCTTTTAGTCATAGAATGGTGAGTAGAGGTCCAAAAGTGGTCTCTCTAGAAACAGGTGGGGGTACCGCAAGGTCACCCGATTGATTTTCGAAAAAAACATTCCTTAGAATATCAACCTTCTACAGAGGGGTTAACCTACCTGAAATTCTAGAGGAAACCGGTACCGAGAGAGATTTTATTTCTATTTTTTGCATTGCGGCCAGAAGGAAGTAGAAGATAGCCAGTCCATTGTTTAGATTGTAGTGGTAGGAAAGCAGAAGTCAGGGTCGGCGAGATTTTTTGGCCGAAATTCGGCTCCACAAACATCAAATTTCTTTATATCTTAGAGGACATCCTACGTGTACATGGTCTAGAAGATGAAGTACACTTTATTCTGTATTTGCGATGGTTTTTGACTATGTTATCGAACTAGAATAACATCCGTCTAGTCAGCGCCCCCATCCTATATCCATAGGTGCGGGTCATGGGGGTGGCGCTGACCATATATATATATATAATATATATATATATATATGTATATATATACACATATATATATATATATATACATATATATATATATATACATATATATATACCTATATATATATGTACACATATATGAAGGTTTCCTGAAATGGGGTGCCCCAAAAATCATTCAAGTCATTAGACCATGACTTAGTATGCCCCCATTTCAAGAAACCCCCATATACCATGCAACGTGTAGCATTTGATTTTGATGAGAACCCAGATCTGATTCTCATTCTGATCGAATTCACTGGAAGTCTCAGGCCGGTCTCAGGTGGCAGCACAGCCCAACTTCGCCCCATTTCTATTAAATACCAGATCTCCTCCACTGTCGAGGAGATCCGCTTAAATTCAAATTAAATCCTAGCACTTGATTGGGGGCCAAACATGCCAACGTCCGGCGACCATGGCACCTGAAAGAATGGCTTTAAATATCTTTAAATAGTTTTTGATTAGAAACTGCCAGTGTTTATCCATTGCCACAATCATATTAATCATGGTCAAAAACAATCATAAACATACACATCATTGATATCATTGACATGATTGACATCATTGACATCATTGACATCATTGACATCATGCACCATGTTCCTTCTCTTGTTTTTTTTTCAATCCGTCCGTGATGACATCAGTCCCATCAACTTCGACCCATGGAGCTTAGGTCCCTCTGAAAGGCAACCACTTCATCGCGGCGGACGTATTGCCCAGTGCTCTGGACAACAAAAAATTCGGGGCATTTCGGAGCCACTGTGGATGGTTGCGAAATCCGATAAAGGATGCTTGAAACGATGCTTGAAACCCTATAAATCACGGGATAAATGATGATAAATGCGGATAAAGCATGAAAACGCAACAGCGTAGGAAGGTTCCGAAAAAAAAAAAACAGACCGCAGACCGAGCGGCTTTTTGCGCAGACTCTCAAGGGAAACCACCTCGGTCACTGCGCAATGCGCTTCGGTCCAAAAACCAACTTTCTCTGTGGCTCACTGAGCTCACTCAGCCTCCTCACGAGGGCCAAAAAAAACTCGGGGTACGAATACAATAAGGGTCCCAAGTTACCTGGATATCAAACATCAAATTATGAGGATATTACAACATATTATATATATATATAGATTATATATATATATATATATAGATTATATATATATATATATAAATTATATATATATTATATATACACATATTCTATATTATCTTTGTGAATGTATATACATGTATATACTAGCATTATACTTCCGCCATCTCTGGGGAGATGTCTCCAACACTTTTTTGAACTGCACCAGTCACGCGAAAAAGGGCAAACATCCATATGGGGGTTTCCTAAAATGGGGGTACCCAAAAATGGATGGTTTATAATGGAAAATCCTATTAAAATGGATGATTTGGGGGTACCCCTATTTATGGAAACCTCCATTTGAAAACGGCAGAAAATCCACCAAAATCTCCGTGGTGACTGGATCACATTAGAAAATGTCCGCACCATGCCTTCCCACCACATTGACACCCCATGAGGCCACAAACTGCCCAATGCAGACCTCCTAAGCGTGTCTCTCAAGTCTTTCAGCAGCAGCCGCTTCTGGTGTGAATTCGGAAGAAGTGCTGCTACAGATGTAAATGCAGACAGCAAGATTGATGTCTTGATGCCCTCAAACCTAGCAATGGAAGGCGGCAAAGGACATTGGGATATCTCAAGCAGGAATCCCAAAGATGTCTGATGTCTAGAAAAACAACCATATTACATCATATGAACACATATTGTCAGCAAACATAAAGGGCCAGGGCTGAGAAACTGTCCAAAACAACATATTTTCAACTCTGAAAGGCTAGTGGCGACAGCGACGGTATTAGAAATGGGTCAAAGTCAAAGTCATGTAAAGCATAGAGTTTGGAACCGTTTTGGGTTGATCATCCACTTTTGGGTACAACAACTTTGATCCCTACCCGAGTGGGTGGGTTTTTTCTCCATTGCAACTGAATAAAACACGACCATTATTTGGGTTGCCATCCCAAAAATCACAGTTACAACATTATACATTCTATCTGACACATATATACCCTTCACCAGTCGGCCGTGATTTGCTGAAATTTTGCCCGGAAACGGCCGATGGGCGAAGTAGCCACGCACCAGGAATGCGATGGCATCGTAACTTTCCGCAACCTGAAACTCAACAAACCCGATGGGAAAGAAGTGTTTCAATGGATTTACCTCTGGTAAACTAACATAGCTATGGAAAATCACCATTTTTACTGGGAAAATCCACTATAAATGGCCATGTTCAGTAGCTATGTTAGTTTACCAGAGGGTATTCAAGGTAAACTTCGGAGCAGACTATAATTTTGGGCCCTGAAATAGAGGGGCCGTGGGAAAATTTCTTGAAATTTTGCCAGATATTGACCACCAAAAATTGGGATCTACCAGCCGCCACTTCAGCTCAAAAGGAAGCCTGTTGTGGCGCTGTGGATAGGCCCACTATGTATATATCAAAAACACATGTTACATGTAGCTAGACCCTCCAAGCAGCCATAGGAACGGTGTTTTACCACATTTTTTTACTACTTTTACAACTCCCTTGGGGTATTTAGAGGGTTAGTTGGATAAATACCAAAGTAACAGCAACAACCACAAAAAACAAACACAACATATTTTTGTCACTCGGCAAACTACAAGACTAAGAGTAATATCATCTTGTCTCTTGTTGGTAGTACCCGGGTGCGCCAGGTTAAAGATTCCGTTTGTTTTACTTGCGAAACCAAAGGCCAGAGGCATGGTTGCTGACATCTGTGTGGAGCTGAAGTGATGACTGCATTGACTGAATTGGCGAAAGAATGCATGGGGAAGTCGCTCCTCTCTGAGCCATGTCTCTCTCCCCAGGTACCAGGCTATTGATTAAATCATGTCATATCAAATCACATTATATACCAGTAGACCATATATTGTATATCACACTGCGTTAGTCAAAAAATATCTACTATGCTGTATGCTCTAATTGATAGCATTATATTGGCAACTACATACATTTGTTTTTACATATATCGTATCTTATTACATCAATATCATACAAAGCTATAGGCTATATCGCATTAAACCAACTACTATATTGTATGTAAAGAGCACTGTCAAGCCCCGATTCATCAACCTCTAGGCATTTCCATTAAAGGGGTGCCATTTCTATGGCAAAATATTATCACTCTTTGGAACCCCCTAATTGATCAACAGGGGTTCATAGGGTAGCCCAAAATCAATGGGTTTATAATCATGTTCCCCATTCAAATGACAACATTCAGGTATAGCCTATTCTCAGACAAACCCCAAATTTGGAAATATCATGCGTCCTGTCTCTCTGCAGCTGTCAATCTTTTCTCATGCGGCTTTGGCTCGGTAGGCTAGTCAGCCGAGGGTGATACACAGTAAGAACGAGCAATGTCGCCAAATCTCCTCCTCTCACCTCTTCATCTCAACTACCTTTTTCGTCTAAATCCTCCAGATGTCTCATCCTCCAAATCTCTGTCTGCTGTCTCATCATATCGGGAATCATCAGACTTCAGGAGGTAGGTTGAATGAAGAGCTTCCCATATCACCTGCCCCAACGCACAAGACATATCAGAGATTAAAACCAGGAAGGTGCATGATACTTGCTTGTTAGGACGTGGGCCAGGTCACGACATAGCTTGTTGGGTATGGCTCTGCAAATTTAGTCCAGGGTACTCCTATAAGGGCCGACCTGAGCACGGCCGGTGAAGGCGATGGGAATCCAACATGTGGTTGTATAAAAAACCTGCTGGTTTTCGCCCTTTGGTGCCCCATTGACAGGAATCTCCTCTACACAAACAGGCCTTCTGCTGAGAAAGAAGATCCCTGATGGGAGGAAGGTTCCAACACCGACTGCTCCAGGGATTTTCGAGCGCTTAAGGAATACATCCCGCATTGAGCTCAGAGATCAGTTTGAAACATGTGCAGAAGCAAGCATTACCTAGCCATATATTCTGCCTTTCATGTTCTGACAAAAATCTCTGCGGTATGCCCCATGGAAAACTATGATTGCGCAGCACTTCTATCCTGTCGCTTGCCCTGCAAAAACCACTGTAAACTGGAGCCATCATCACTGCTATGACCCGTCCTCTCCGAATCTCGCGGATCAGCCGCTGCACAACTCTGTGATCGGTTAAATCTTGAAGTGGTCCATGTCTAATGTCCCACTGTTTTGAAAAATAACCTATCCTCTCACACTGAAAAGACACCGCCGTCACCAGCAAAAAGATCCATCACATATCCATGCATTACTTGCCTGCGACGAAGGTGGGAGCCTGGCGGTATCCCAACCCAAGGTTTTCCTCGCACATGCGACAATGGGCTTGAAGACTTGAACTCTGGCTTTCCAAGGTCGCTGCAATGCGCGCAGACTTCTCGAAATTTCTCGTACCTCATGACACTGCGCTAGCGGTCGGGATGAGGTCAGTGAGCAGCTTGCTTTCTTCTTGGGCAAACAGCCGGGAATGTTCATCTGAGCTGTTGAGTTCTGATGGTATCTATCTGACGGTGGCAGAAATATTTCGCGCCAAGAGATAGGAAGTAAAAATACGGATTTAATTGCTTCAATAAACGCTAGTTTCGCGACCTAAATCGCTCAAAAGAAAGAACCACTGCCTATTGTCAGCCAACAGCAACTGTCGGATGTCAGAACCAAACACTGAAAGAGCGATTCTCCTGAATGACTTTACCAAAGCCCTAGCTTCAAGCTCCAAGATGCCATTGCCCCATAACTTTGGTTCCCATCAGGACTTGGCTAAATACATTCCCGGGACTTCTACAAAATCCTCTGACAATTGCCAACCGCTATCCTCCAACAATTCCTCACCTGGAACCTCTCTCCACCTCCAACTCTCAGTCAGCTCATCCTTGACAAAACCTGCTGAGGTCAAGGCATGTTTTCTCAAAAATTTTTGCGGGAAGGTTGGACGCAATATAATAGAAATGTAAATAAATATTATCTGATATAGCTGTAAACGTGTATTTGTAGCTCTTCAACATTCATTTTTCGAGGAATGTCTCGAACCAAATGCATCCAAATGCTGGTATTCAATATCTTCCGACTTCCATTCTTGGGGAAATGCATGACACGAACATCATCTTATTTTTGCAAAAAAAAATCGCACGAGATGCTCGTATTAAAGGCATTCCATTTTTAAATCAATAAATGGACCGCTAGGCAGATGGATAATAATAAGTCGATAGATAGATAGATGGTATTCTATGAAGGGATAAATAGATGGATAGAGAATTTGAAATTGGCAAAAGCAGGTTTCAGATAATGCTATGCCAAGATTCCTAAGTTGCGGAACCTGCATCTGTCCCCGGTATTATTAGCTAAATTGGTATTCTATGAAGAGTTGAATGGATGGATAGGGGCATATTTGAAAGTAGATATTGCAAAATCCGTTGGTGGAGAAAATAGAGAAATAAAGGAACAGATAGGTAGATAGATAGATAATAGAGAGAGAGAGATATATATATATAATAGGCAATAAAATGAGAACACGGCGGATCCTTCAGCCACTGCGACAGCTGCCTCCTCGACCACAACTCCTCTCCTCAGATCTCGCATCGTCGTCCTCGCTTGATGTAGCTCCACCTCCTCGCGGCCCTTCTTAGGATCCCCACTGCTTCAACTGTGGCTTAACAATGCCCTCAGGGCCCCGGTACCCTGTGTAGAGATCGGGCAAATGCGGCGGGTGATGCACTCAAACGCTGCAAGGGAAGGCAAATTGAGTCGGTCGTACGGGGTGATGCATTCAAACGCTGCAAGAGAAGGCAAAATGAGTTGGTCGTAGGGGCCTTGCCTTCATTCGCTGCCCCCAAGAATAAAGGCGGAAGAACAGGAGCGGGCAAGGGAGGTTCTAAACCCCCCGGCCCAGGAATGAGCCACACAGCCCAGGGTCCTCTTCACCCGGCAGGGCTCATCAGCAAAACCGGGGAGCACTCTGGAATCTTCCAATCGTGCCAGAGATGTTTTCCCTTTACCTTGCGCGCCAAACTTGAAGATGTCCGGGAGAGGCCCTCAGGATGAATGGTTTTTCACCTTCTTTAGAATTTGAGGACCAACGAGACGAGATGTATTTCGCCCAAAGTGCTAACGAACACCTCATGAACCAGGTCCCCTCTCTCCATGGTTCCACTCTTGTTTCAGACAGAGGTCCCCCTGAGATTTTATGGCCACCAGAATCTCTCCCAATCGCTTCATTTGGCTTCGTCAGGCCATTGGAGCAGTGTTGAGGAGAAAGAAGGTATCTGGAAGATTACTAGGGGCACATCACTTTCTGTTGCCTGTGCAACCCAGCTGCTTTGCATTTTATCTGCCATTTACAGGTATATCAGGAGATGTTATTTTGCCCCAGCAAAGGTTTGGGATTCAGTTCGAGTCGAGCTGTGGGCCTTTAGGGGTCTCATGGTTTTTTTGCATTCTGATTGGTGGAGACCATGGAACCCATGTCTGCGTCGGATTCATCCCTAGAAGGTTACGGTCTGTCTGTGTCCTTTTTGCTCCACCGCATCTACTAAGGTTCCCAATTCATGCATTATGCGGTCCTGTTCTGGGATCTGCTTGTACCGGGCCCAACTCTGGAGCCAAGCTCTCGGACTTATTCCAGCGGCCCGCGTCATCATCTTCATCATATGCAGGGTGGCCAGCGACCCTTCGTGAGGCCAGTCGGAGAAGCTGTAAGCGGCAGATTCTTGGCAAACCACCTTCCATTCTTTGTGCCTCTCCTCCTGAGCGTCGCAATCAACCTGGAGAATTCTCGCATCTGAGCCCACAGCCTCTTCTCGTCCCCTTTCCTCGCCTATCTCCTCAGCCTTTTCCTGCCCCCAGCTCGTGCTTAAGTTCAGCAGAAACAGTAGGCGCCTCATATCATCGCCTGAGAATCTCTACATGACCAGGAACCGCCTCAACATGCAGCAATGACCCTTTTACCCAGTCAGTGCCAACTTGAACCAAGGCGGTGTTGTCGCCGATCATCACCCCACAACCCATCCCAATGCCCTGCCTTCCTGACCTCCTCCATGGCCTCACCTATATACTTCTTGAAAGCCTCATCCGTGACGACCTCTGAAAAACAATATGAAGCTTGGCTGAATCGCGACCAGTACTGAAATGTCTTGTTCTTGATGCGCGCACGGCTCGCCCCTTGGCTGCCATCCAAAAAGTTCTGCATTGATGTCAAAATCCGGTGTAAGTACATACCAGGATTTAGTTCCGTTCATGGCTGGCCAAAAAACTAGCCGTTCATGCCACATGGTCTCGTCCTCGCGGCTCATCCCCACCTGTCCTCTACCTTTGCGTCTCGGACTGTCATGCTTCTTGGGCACTGGTGTCAAAGATCTCCGGGCCGCAATCCAAGTCAGACCAGCTGTTGCCACAATGCTTAAGAGCCACTGCGTTGAGATCATTGAAGAACTTGTGGAAATCTGCTCAACGCAGCTGCACGCGCACTGGCAAACCTGTGCTGACGGCAAGGGCGACTCCTCAGGTATGGCTCTAGACTTGAGGCCTACTTCTATACACCGAGTGGCCAAGGCCAGCAGGATAGCCTCTAATTTCATTCCACCTTTTGACTTGGGCATTTCCACGGCCTCATCGCATCTCCACATCCTGCATTCATGTGTCACGCACTTCCATGATATATCTCCTTGTACGTCCATTTATCTCCATGAGTATTCCATTAATATCGTATTTAAGGGCAAGTCCTGTCGACTCTTCAAAGTTTGATTGTGGCAGACTGCTACATGGCAACCCCAAGTCATAGATGCCGAAAAGTTGTTTAAACCTGGAAATATGTGGTAAATCATCGAACTACCATCCTGAAAACACTTTTCGGCATCTTTTTTGGAGTTAGTATATTGTATTTCAAGAGCAGTCCTGGCAAATGGCTATGGGTCACATATGGTTACCCCAATACTGAAAGTAAACTTAAATCTGTGGTCCCCCAGGTCTTTAGTTTTGACCCGTACCCAAAGGGGGGTTTCCAAAATTAGACCTTTTCAGCAATAAAACCTATATGCTGACTTGGGGATCCCCATTTCAAGACACCTTCATATACCAATCCAATTCTGATGTCTGATTCTCATCCATACCCAAATCCCAGGCACCACACGATGGTGCAGCAATTGGCATGGTTTATAATGGAAAATTTGACTGAACTTGATGATTTGGGGGATCCCTCATTTTCGGAAAACTCCATATATTCCTCATACTAATATTGCAATATACTCTCGTACTATTTAACGAAGCCGCTGGTTTTGGGCAAATCACGGCCGGCGGCTACGTTAAAAGACAATTTTTTTTGGAAACTTTAACGCAGCTACTGGCGCACTGGGTGGAATAATCGGGCGGCTAAGTTTAATGAGCAAAAACATGGTCCAGTGGAAAAGCTTTGGGTTGTAGCGGTGTGAGTGCCAAACAACATGTCAGTTGCATGTCTTCCCAATGGCTATGTTTAAAACATGGGTTCAAGCCTCAGAGCGGCTANAGCTTTGGGTTGTAGCGGTGTGAGTGCCAAACAACATGTCAGTTGCATGTCTTCCCAATGGCTATGTTTAAAACATGGGTTCAAGCCTCAGAGCGGCTATGTTAAAAAGTTTTTTTTTTGAGAATGCAGGGTGCGTTTTTTTTGACTTTAACGTAGCTACTGGCGCACTTGTGAACATCTCTGTATAGCTATGTCAGGGCACTTCTTGGCGCCGCTGTCGTTTTGGGATGCTTTGGGTGGAATAATCGGGCGGCTACGTTTAATGAGCAAAAACATGGTCCAGTGGAAGAGCTTTGGGTTGTAGCGCACACTCACGGTTTGTTGTACAGTCAACGTCGTCTTCCCAATGGCTATGTTTAAAACATGGGTTCAAGCCTCAGAGCGGCTATGTTAAACAGTTTTTTTGAGAATGCAGGGTGCGTTGTTTTTTGACTTTAACGTAGCTACTGTCGCATTGGGTTGAGAAGTCTGAGTGCCACACAACATGTCAGTTGGACCTGTCCCAATGGCTATGTTTAAAACATGGGTTCAAGCCTCAGAGCGGCTATGTTAAACAGTTTTTTTTTAAGAACGCAGGGTGCGTTTTTTTTACTTTACCGTAGCTACTGTCGCATTTGGATCGTCCAATAGCGGTTTTGGGTCTTGTTTTTTTCTGGCAGCTACGTTTAATTAGCACCAACATGGTCCAGTGGATAAGTTTTTGGTTCAGAAAATGTTCAAAAGTGTGATTTCCAAACAACCAGTCAGCTGGACCTGTCCCAATGGCTATGTTAAACTTTTTTTTTTGAGAACGCAGGTTGCCTTTTTTTTGGCTTTAAGGTAGCTGAACATCGTCCAATAGCTATCTTAAAGCACTTTGTGGTGCCGTTATCGAACGACGACCAAAACCCTTTTAAAAAGACCGCCGATGCAAATTTTAGCACCAACATGGTCCAGTGGATAAGTTTTTGGTTCAGAAAATGTTCGAAAGTGTGATTTCCAAACAACATGTCAGTTGGATATGTCCCAATGGCTATGTTTAAAACATCGATTTCAAACCTCACAGTGGCTATGTTACACGTGTTTTTTTTGAGAACGAAGGTTNCATGTCAGTTGGATATGTCCCAATGGCTATGTTTAAAACATCGATTTCAAACCTCACAGTGGCTATGTTACACGTGTTTTTTTTGAGAACGAAGGTTTGGTTTTTTTTCATTTTACCGAAACTATTTTAGCATTGGTGAACATCGTCCAATAGCTATGTTAAAGCACTTTGTGGTGCCGTTTAACGTTGCCGCTGGTTCTGGGCAAATTTCATCCGGCGGCTTCGCTTTTTAGCACCAACATCGTCCAGCGGCTAACTTTTTGTCCAGAAAGNTCAAAAGTGTGATTTCCAAAAAACATGTCAGTTGGATATGTCCCAATGGCTATGTTTAAAATATCGATTTCAAGCCTCAGAGTGGCTATGTTAAACATGATAACCAAATTTCTGGAAACAGACTCTGAAACCACAACAGACTCCAAACCAAACCAACTTCAGCAACAAGACTTTCTTATGTCAATGCAATGGTTTGGTGTGTGTGTGTGTCTCATCGGAATAGCGCTGGATAAGACTGTCAGAATAGTGGTGACGTTGACTTGTCTACCTGGGCTGCTTCAGCCAGCTTGCTTAC
>BGPT01000060.1:188570-204039 GCA_003297045.1 Symbiodinium sp. clade C Y103
TTT
Organism: Symbiodinium sp. clade C Y103; assembly: GCA_003297045.1. Lineage (NCBI taxonomy): Eukaryota > Dinophyceae > Suessiales > Symbiodiniaceae > Cladocopium > Cladocopium sp. clade C. Next base: position 188,574 of record BGPT01000060.1, read on the forward strand.
GTATTTTGCCCCCATCCTGTGCAGCTTTGCGGTGCATCGTCCAACGGCTATTTTTTGGCAAAATAAAGTGTAGTCTCATCATGACCTAGCTATTGTATGCTATTGTTATATGAGCCAATAGCTATGTTTAAAACACCGATGTGAAGCCTCAGAAAAGCTATGTTAAAGATGGTTCAATTTCTGGGAACACATGGTCATTTTAATGTAGCTATTGCCGGATTGGTATGAAAACATCCTATAGCTTTGTTTTTTTCCTCTGGGGTTTATGCCAAATGGTGCAACAAGCAAATGCTATGTTCATTGTCATTTTCCAATGGTACTGGTTTGTTTTTTAGACCATAGCTATGGTGGCCACCAAACAGGAAACAAACATAGCTGCTGCGGAACTCTCCAGGTGCTATGTTTAAGTTCCNAGATCCCTAATTTAATTCCTCATGGGGCATCTCCATTCTGACTCCGCACAAATGTTGCAAATAACTCTTGTCGAGGAAAGAGACGTGATGAAAAGAAAAACAGTATTTGTTTCATACAATTTGTGTGGGGAATTGTGGACACCGGTTTGAATGTTCAGATTTGCAAGCCCCTGGAGTCTTTCCAAAAGCCATATTCAACCACTTTATGGCATGAGCGATTTCCAAAATAATACAACAAAACCCCAAATTCAAGTCCTGATGGGGCATTCCCCGTCTGACCCCGCAAAATGTTACAAATAGCTCTTTTTGATGAAAGAGACGTAATGAAAAGAAAACAGCACTTGTTTCATACATGTTTGGTCCGGGAATGTTTTCACCATGTTTTGGGAAGCTGCGTGGAAAAAAATTGTCTGTGCGCTCTTGTCCCCAAAATGACNCTTGTTTCATACATGTTTGGTCCGGGAATGTTTTCACCATGTTTTGGGAAGCTGCGTGGAAAAAAATTGTCTGTGCGCTCTTGTCCCCAAAATGACTTTAACGTAGCTACTCTCAGCCTCTCAGCACATGGTTTTTTGTAACTAACGTAGCCGTTGGAGGATGCCAATTTGCTCCGCACGGGTACGTTAAAAATCAAAACGGGTTGGAAACTACATTGTGTTGGACTTTAACGTAGCACCTGGGGGGGGCCTGACTAGGTATGTTAAGGGCAGGTTTTTTGGCAACCACGTCTACGTCAAATAGTGCCAGTGTATGTTCCCATTATTTTGATATATGGAATGTTCCTATTATATAGAATATATTAGGGGCATTTGGTAATCTATGTTCATGTTGCATTTTTCAAGCCCAGCTACAAAGGGTGAGCTCTTGCCGCCGGTCGAGCCCGACCGGTCGAGCTCTCGCAGTTCCCGCCGAGCTGCCTTCCTTGGAGCTGCAGGTGTCATCCCAAAGCATATGGCTGGGAAATCCCAGAATGAAATATGAACAAAAATCATCCGGAAATCATGGGAAAAGCATAAGGAAAACATGGGAAAATCATAGGAAAATCATCGGGAAAATATAAGAAAATAATGGGTAAAATCACAGGGAAAATCATGGAAATCATGGGGAGAATCATGGGAAAACATGGGAAAACCATGGGAAAAACATGGGGAAAGCATTGGGAAACATACGGGAAAATACACTACAAATGGAGGTTTAGTTCGCTGGGAAAATCATCGAACTAACCGTGGGGTGATTTTCCAGCAACCCGATTACCTTCATCTATATATACCATTATATACCATAAGACTTAGATAACCTAGTTACAAACCAACTTAGCTATCTATGTGTCCCCACCTTGTTAAAACTTGTTTGAACATGTAGTTTTGGGGGTTGTTGGATATGATGGATTGTGATATGTAGCAACCCACCAAAAGGTAGAGCAGTCATATCCAATTGAAGTAGTGATGATTTGCTTTCCTATCTTCGTTGAAGATATGTATATGTATCATATTATATTATACTATTAAATTATACCATTAAATTATACTATATTATAGTATATTATACTATATTATACTATATTGTACTATATTATACTATATTGTACTATATTATACTATATTATACTGAATTATACTATATTATACTATATTATATTATACTATAATATACTATCTTATACTATATTATACTGTACTATCCTATATTATACTATATTACACTATATTATACTATATTATACTATATTATACTAAAATATACTGTAATATACTATATTATACTATATTATACTAAATTATACTGTAATATACTATATTATACTATATTATACTATAATATACTATAATGGACTATACTATACTATATCATACTATATCATACTACATTATACTATGTTATTCTATATTATACTATGATATACTATAATATACTATAATTTACTATATTATACTATATTATACTATATTGTACTATATTATACTATATTATACTATAATATACTATCTTATACTATATTATACTGTACTATCCTATATTATACTATATTATATTATGATATACAGTGTTTAGCTATATGATATATGGGCATATCTAGGATAATCCCCACAACACTGGGTTTAATACCAAAATGGTCTACCTTTGGACCTTCTTGGGGTCCCCGGCTTTGAGATGTTTCAGAATCTGAAATAAGGCCGGGTATATTGGGGAGAATTCCCACAGGACTAACCATGATTCCAGTGAGGGAAAGCAGTGAGGTCACCTTTTTTTATGCAGATGAATTTTAATCACCATGAACCCATTAACTATAGTTGTATATCCATTCTTGTATATTTATAGTTGTATATCCATTGGCTATACCTAAAATGTTCTCATACATTTTGGTAGAATTTTCCATTTTGATAGGATTTTCCATTATAAAGCATCCAGCTATTGGGGTACCCCCTATGGAAACCCCCATTTTTGTCCAGGCTTCTGATATTGGACGCATGCCCAAAGAAGGTTGCTCACCTCATAGACGTCACAGGTGGTACCACTCTGCGCCACTACTGCAATGAGGGCGGAGAACAAAGGCCGCGGAAAGACCTTCAACATCGCACAGGACCTTGATCTTCAGGCGAAAATTTGGACCAGCCATTTGGCCAGAATTCATTGCAATTTCATAGGGGAACATATTAGAACATATGGGAAAATGATTCGCATCTCTCCTGGGGTACCCGAGTTTCAAACAAATCCAGATGGGTCCAAACGGTCAATGAGATCCCTGAAATCTTCCACGGAATGGTTGATACCGAAAGAAACCTAGCTCTATGTCTTTCAAGGCTCAACACTCAGGGTCCCCAGGGTCATCATCTGCATCCCCAGAAAAAAGAATCTTAGATACCACATCAAATGGGTATGGGTCAAGCCATTTAAGCCCCTAGGACCACAGATTTGAGTGTTTAATACTGACATATAGTTTACGATCGAAAACAAATGGGCTCAGCATGGCTCAACCAAGTCTGATTTCACCCCATCATTCCAGGGTCCCAGGTGGGTCCCAGGTCTCAGGTGGGTCTCAGGTACCACGCAATGATGGTGCAACAATTGGCCGGCAGCGTTCCATCGTGGCACTGCAACTCTTGCAATGCCTTCTTCTGTGCCAGCTCCACCATAGTCGATAACACCTTCACCTCAGACGGAGTGGGAAACCTGGAAACTTCCTCGGTGATGCCACAGGGCCCAGGAAACACTGTCCAAAACGAGAGGCTTACTGTCGTTTTGCTGGTGCATCTATTGTTCTTTTTTCTTTATAACTGTTACATTCATATATGATTCATATACATTCACTTATAACATCTTTATAACCAATGGCTAAGACATGCGAAAAAAGACCCATCTCCTCCCCCGAGATCCCAATGCCCAGGCCGGGCGCCGCCAAAGGCACTTGTCGCTGATGAAGTTCTTGTGAACAGCGACCAAGGCGATGGAAGGCGGTGGATAAGTTGATGCCATTCATCACCGTGAGGTTTCGTTCCTGGCAAAACACCGGCTCGGACACGTTTCCATGAAAGCTCCCAACGGGACGGGAACAAAATCATTTGGCAAAGCATGGAAACCTAGCTATCTATGGAAACCAAGCCGTTTTGATGATATCTTGTGATATTTTGTGTGCGATCTATGCATCACAGGGATTACTCCAAGATGTAAAATCACAACATCATCTTTAGTTGACATTTCAAGCCACCGGCCCGCCCAAAACTCGGGATTTGGCCCCCGAAATGGGATGGTTCACTCGTGAAAACGGTCAATATGTGTTTCCTGAAGCTGGAATTTTGACCCGTACCCATGTTATCAGCACAATATGCATTCAAGAATAGCAAACCGTAATGAAAGCATTGTTCATTGCTAATATTTTTTTCTCAAAAGATGGTACTCCAGAATTTCATGGTACGATGATTTCCGCATGAATATTGCCATTTTGGGGAATCGCCATTTTTGAACAACACCATCGATGTTTGGAAGTGAGCCGGCAAAGTGTCGACCACGAACAAAATCTTTGCTGGCGTAGAACCTGCGCGCAGATGAAAAACACATTCTGCAAGGGGTGTTGGTTCCAATCTCCTGAAAAATGGAACTTTAATCGTTGTTTGTTTCCAGGATTTTTTTGCGGACCCTTTCCATAGCATGTATACCCATCGCAAAAAAAAAGAAAACAAAGGATGGCAGTACGGTAGCTGGTGTTTTTTTAAATGTGCGTGTGAGTAGCTGGAGCCTTTAAGAGCCAGTTGCCCCGGTGCGTGCCCTCATGTCTGGTAGCTGTGCTTGTAGCTATCCAGCTTGGGAGGTGTGTGGGCAAAATCTGGTGGTTCACAAAATGATTATTTGACCTTTCAGATTATGATTCCACTTCTGGTAATTACATAGATGAAGTAGAATAGTGGCAAAGACCTTCTCACAAATCCCATTTATTCAGTGTGAGATGGTGCATGTGGGACTTTGAATGGCCCGGATAGTGATCTGTTTCCCCCTTATTTTGACAACATACTGAACACTCCCCAATGAGCCAACCCACTGTTTATCAATGTTTCGAACAGTATAGAACTGTATAAGTGTCGTTTCGCCTCCGAACGAACATACGACTTCAATGATTCAATGTTTGATCGGAAAACTTTGGAAAATGTCAATGAGTCAAGCCTTCCCCAAACGGATCAATTTCCTCTGACTTCAACATGAAAGGTGATTATTAAGACATATTGAGAGATTACTTGTTGAAGTCAAGGTCGCAAGAAATAGTCGTTCTCATGATTTCCTTTCCTTTGTATTGCTTTCCTTTTCCCCACCAGGTGAGGGCAGGTTTTTACGTCACCAAAAAATCTTCGTCCGCGCGTCCTGTTCGCCTCCTCAGAATGGCACGTAGAATTCCGGATATATCTCAGAATATCAGACAAAAATAGGCAAAAAGATAGAAAGATATAGAAAGTCAGAATGTACTGTGTGTGTGTGGGGGCAAGAAGCTTCCAAACGGTGCATGGAAATGTGGGACAGAGGAACGTTAGACTCACGGCGCGCTGTCAAAGCGAGCCCCGANAGAAGTGCGTGGCATGCCACATTGGCTTTCTTGGTCCCAGATTTGGGGCCCCAAATTTGGAGCCTGCAGTGTCTTCCGCAAAGAGCCGGGTCGTGTTTTCGGGACCAAAATTGGCCGCATTTTTGGGACCGAAAAACATGATTGAAAACGGTTTTTTCGTTGCTAGACACAGACATTGAAGCACGGAGGCGGAGCGGTAACATGGCACGATATTATAGGAGCAAGGGATGCCACTGTGTAATGTTGAGGNGCTCCTGTCCAGACCCCGTTTGGGACGAGGCCGTGGATACAACGCTAGACCCATGATGGCTTGGGGTTCCCCTCTTCCCCGTTTGTTATAATATTATAAAGTCCAAACGGGGTCTGCGGGCCCGCTCAGAGGCACGCGGGCCCGCGGGACGCGGGACCGTGTCCCGTTTTCGACAAAATTCATCAAATTTCCACGTGTTACAGGCCCGCGCCGGGCCCGCGGCGGGCCCGCTACAAGGGATCGCGCTTTGCGCCTCTGGAAATTCCCACGTTTTTCAAGGGCGGGGCGGGCCCGATACTGTAATTTACAAGGAAAATGGCTCCTCTGGATTGTTTTTTTTGTTGGCGGTGACTATCCATGCCGCAACGGGTTCGAACCCATACAGCAGGACCCATATATATATATATATATATATATATGGGGGGGGAGCGTGGGCCACCGCTTGCTATACCCTGCCACTGGAAGTGCATGCGGTGGCCTGTCGAACATGTAGAAGCACTTCAAGGAAGGACGTCCCACCACAGTATAGAAGAGTGTCTGCCAAGATTGCCGCTTATTACCTGAGCCGTTGCCCCCTTCTTGCTGAAGCACTTGCACATGGAGTTGGGCCGGGGCGTCTGCACCCGTGGCGCAGCATAACAGCAAGACTGACCCGGGTTTTTGGGGCCAGAAAAGGAGCTAACTTTGGCTCCCCCAATGTATATGTGTCAGCATGAATAAATATGGCAAATAGAATGACAGAAAAAATGTCCGAACCTGTCAGAACATATGTCAGCTGGTGGGGATCGCTCGAAGCAAAGTCTTTCTGCCTTTCCTTCTTCTTCTTTGTTTCTTTTGTTTTCTCGCTTTATTTTGTTTTCTTTTAGTTGATTTTGACCCTTTTCTTTGCCGTTTCTTATTGCCATCTCTTGTTCTGTCGTATTGAGAGACGGAAAGAAGGACAAACACCGACATGCACCTTTCATGAAGCCCATTGCTCATCTGATTCGTCAACGTGTTTCCTTCTTGGTCATAAGATCTCAGCATTTAATTCTCACCCATCCTCCGCAAAAGATAGATCTTGTTGACACCTTCCCTTTACCCTCTGGTAAACTAACAGTTTGCTATTGAAAATGGCCATAGAAATCGTGGATTTTCCCATTAAAAATTGTGATTTTCCATATAGCAAAATGTTAGTTTACCAAAGGGTATCCATCCATCCAGCCAAACAACCAGCATCACCCAGCCTGATGACAGCTGGCGGTTGATCTTCCTATGCAGCTCCAACTGTTCGTCGCCCGCCGGGCTATGGGCTCCCGCAGAGGCCTCAGAACCGGTGGAAGCGTCATGCACTCGGGGAACCAGATCGAGACATAGCTTTGCAGAGCTTTTATACATCTTTTGACTTCTGCCTTTTCAGACACCAAACGGAATAGGGAGAAGCTTACTTTCTGGTAGCAACTAAGTCACCCCATTGATGGAATGATCACCCCATTTATATATAAGCATTCCAACAATCACTGATTTCTAGGGTTTTCAGCATGTAGCCACCAACCTTTTAAGGTGTTCATTCGTCCTGCGACAGGTCGAGCAGCGGCTTCGAGATCTTCGGAAGACCTTCTGCTACGGCTGGAGTCGCCATCCGACCATGGATCCAATGAAGCCTTCCATCGGCCAGGTATGGCATTTTTGGAGTTAAATCATGGGGGATCCCCAGTCGTCACCATGGGGCTTTCCTAAAATGGGGGTACCCACAAATGGATGGTTTATAAGGAAAAACCCTATTAAAATGGATGATTTAGGGGTACCCCTATTTTAGGAAACCTCCACCATAGGTTTCAATAGGTTTCAATACCTAAGTCATGGTCAAACGACTTGGATGATTTGGGGATATCAGCATAGAAAAAGAAACCTGGCCATGGATAAGCTACTTGGCTACGATTTTTGGATACTGGGCCTCTGGGAGCCTTGGAGATTCCACTGCTTCTGGGATGAGGAGTGCCTAAAACACACCGAGTCATCCTCTTCTGGTTGATAGGCCTGTGCTGTCATGTACAATGTAGAAACAATGTGTGCAACCCAATGCTATGAACCTACCATTGAGGTATAGTTGACACAAGCCATTTCTGGTGATTTTAGGGATGGTTTGAGAAATCGGGTTTATCGGATGAAGAATCTCTATGAGACCAAGTATAAAATCATCAGCCGCATTTTGGGCAGTCTTCACTCCCATCAGGCCTCATGAAGATTCATGAACCCATGCTTTAGAACCCGTCCTTTCCCAAGACCTGCCGAGACGCCATGGTGCTCGCTGTCGTTTCAACAACATTCTTCTCAACATGTGAGTCCTGGGCTGTGAATCGCGAAACGGAAATCTCTGGGGCTGGTGGAACCAATTGAAGTTTGAGCCTCAAATATTCATGTGTTGAATGCACTTGTGGTACCACTCTCAGGTAAATCTTGTACACAACATCCCTTGGTCAGACTTGAATCTGTTGGAACTGAAGATTTTGCGCAATGCATTGATCCATTTTTGGGGGGTATACAATCAGTTTGAGCCATTCCTATTTGACGTGTCTTGACTCAACATGGCGGCTTGTTTTTGGTGTGATACTTTTGTGGTGATACTTGCAGTGGCCAACCTTTACAGAAAAAACGAAAAATGGGGTGTCTTGGCCGTGCCAAAATAACAACATGAGATATTTAATGAGGGATATTCATCCATTGTCAAACCATAAAACGGATCATAAAACTGTATGTAACCCCCCTAATAAACAACAAATCTATATAGTATAGATAGATAGATACACATTATATACATATCCAATCATATCCATATATCTTACGCATCGACAAAAATACGGTGCAGTGTAAGGTGACAATACAACGCAATTTTCCATGGCACCATCCGCAAGAATCATGGGATCCAGGTAGGATATTGATATAAGAATACGGATTGATCGGATCATAGGGACTACAAAAAATTCACAATTCTGGGAATGGAATAGCTATGATTCATACCATCCCCAGCAAAGGTTTATGAAATTAGGTATAATGGGATCATGTAACCTATGGAACCTGGACTGGTGACCTTGAGAATAGATCCCAGGGCCAGGCTGTAGGAAATGATGAAAAAGGGCGGTGAATCTTATGGCACCTTTGTTATTTGACCATGTTAGCCCCATGTTTGTTGGGACATGTTGGGATACAATCCTGAGATGCTACATATATATGTGTCATAGATTATCATATATACACAAACAGTTCACTGGAACTGCACAAACCCCAGGCTTAGATCCATAGCTTCAGCCACGTTGCATCTGTCACAGGATTCGTAGACTCGCACTTTGGAGGACATGAAGCAGCTCGACGGGTGAGCTGAAGCCGTTCACCACCTTCGCACGGACTTTCAACTTCGAAGACCAAAAACGTGTTCTTGACATAGATGTCATACTGGTCCTGCAAAACAGAGGGGATTCAGATGGAAAAAACCATGCGACCCGCTCAAAAAACCAAACGAAAACACCAGAAGTCTGCGGCAAAATGGCTCGAGATCCAGATCAAACCATGACAGCTGCCATTTCAACATCTCATCTGAGCAAAACTTTGTGGTCGTTACTAGTCCACCCATGCGACTCGCGCACTTTGAGAAATCCCAGTACGGAAAACATTGTGTATGGTGAATTTAAGAGTATTTAAGTAGTTGCAATGTGCTCAGATCGCTTGCAACAAATTATTTAGCTGGGATTTTCATCTGCCCATAGGCATCGATAGGCCCAATGGATCATAGCGGCATAATATCACCAGTTTGCAAATGATGTCCCAAGTGGAAGGTTCCCAGTTTGCGACAGATTTGAAGCCTACACATTGATGTTTAAAATTGTTTAATCATGTTTAACCCCTATTTAGCCCCTTATACAGATATTAAAAAACATATGGAACATATACAGACCCCAAATGGTTCGCCCCTCGCGAATCTCCTCCTTCAAACACTTCGCATTCGCCCCGGCGTTCATGAAGCCAAACGAAGAGACTTCCCGGCCGCTGTGCCAATACGGGCAACGAAGCAAAAAGTTCCCAGGATGTAACTTCGGTGCAACAATGCCGCACACCGCTCGAGCCAAGCGCAGGGCAAGGTTTTTTGGCAAGGCGTTGAGCAAAACTCTTGGCTCATGGACATGGACATGCTATGACATGCTCTCTTTCCTAGCATTTCCCGATCTATGCGAGTCATTATGCTTCACGAGCCTCAAAGAACCCAGTTTGGAGATGATTGGAACAAGTCAGCAGCGCTTCAATTTCAGAGGAAAGCCTAAAAGGCTGCATGTCTCCAAAGACACGAAAATTCCATGCCAGGTAAAAACCTTCCGCCATTGTAATTCCCACTCCCAAACAAGTTCCAAACTTCGAAGAGGATCCACAGTTAAAGCCCTAGAAACCAGCCATTTTTATGTTTATAAATGGGTTATCATTCCATAAATGTGTTTTTTCATTGACTTATACCGTGGGATTTCGGGCCAGGATCGCGCCTCGGGTCGGATCGGAAATCAGGTCTCTTCCAGGTCAATGGCGTCATGTCCTTCGCTTTCTGGCCTGGGCCCCAGATCGCCTAGAAAAAATGAAAAAAAATCTGAGCTGGTTTGTATAGATATTCCCATTTATAAGGATTAAAGGATAAAACTAGCCAAGGTTAACCTAGAGGTGGTCAAATCATTCGAGTGTTCATCAGTTTTTTTCCAAACGAAAAAAAACACATTCACAAATGAATGAACTCATCAGCACCGAATCCAAGTGCTTTATCAATGAACATTCAGATTCAATCAACGAAGCAGATGGTTTCAACAAAAACCATCAAAAACCGTCAATTGATTGTCAAAACTGTTTTTACTCTGACTAAAGAACAGCATGGGAAAAATATGTTTCCTGTCTCTATTTGACAATTTCGGTCGATGTGTGCATATATATATATATACATTTATGCACAATATATCTTGTCATGGATATAGTTCAAATTTCTAGATTTTTTGGGATTTGTTCTCTTATATGTACAGTATGTGTATCAGTAGTCATCTCTTCTTGAAGTCGTTTGGTTCCCAGAGGCCGACCGCGGATCGGCATGGCCCCGGCCCGGGCCTAAGGTGTTGAGAAAAACTGCTTGACCTGGGTTCGAGAGCCCCCTGAGGGCCACCACGTGGCTTTGAACATATGGAAAATACCGTTAAATGACCATGAAATGCCATGGGGAAATTGATTCTTGTGATGTAAAAACAAAAATCCAACCCATTCGTCCTGCAAATTTGTCTCTCTTTTGGACATGGCATTTTTTGTGTTCCCTGCTGTTCCATTGTACCAGATTGGTAAATGGAACATTTTTTCCCCTCCACAAACAAACCCCGGCCTGCACAACAGCTCGTCCTGCAATCACGGAAAATTTGGGAGGAAAACTGATTTACCATCTGGTTATTTCACGTAGCTATGGAAAATCACTATTTTTGAGAGGTAAATCATCATAAATCAACTATAAATGGGCCATGTTCCATTGCTATGTTAAATAACCAGAGGGTATGGCTGAAGATTTTGGAGATACCCTCCAGTAAAGTAAACATGGCTGGAAAATCCACCATTTACTTCTATGATTTTCCCACTAAATCTCCATGGGGCAACGGGGACATCCCAGCTAGCCAAGTTTGATTACCGGGGAGTATGCGAGATTTCCATATCTTCCATCGGTGCTTGATTAATCCCATCCCCATCTTAAATGCCCCCTTAGACTTAGAAAACATGTTTTAGTAGGAAATTTTCACATTCTTGGGACCATTTCAGGGGGTGTTTAATAGGAGGATGGGATGGAATTCCTGGAGGACATCGTCTTGGCCCCCTGTGCTGCAAAAAATCATTGTGAACATGTATTTGGACTCTGATGAAGAAATATTTTGAAAAACTATACAAAAGCTGCACAAAAGTATACATAAACTGCAATAATCATGGAAATCTAACTGCAACCGTCCGACACATTCAACATGTTGCATTTTCGACTGATTTCCTATTTCTGCGGAAAACTCATATATCTATATATATATATATACATATATATATATATGGCAGAAATTACGAAATTCTGATCCCTGATCTGTTGCATTTAGCAACTGCGGCAGTTTTTTCAACTTGTCCATTTCCATTCAACGGTGAGGCCTACATCTTATCTACTGAAGTGGTACATGGGGGGATGATATTGGATTTTATTGGATTATAATCATGGCTTTGCAACCCGTTTGTACATGGTGTAAACCGAAGTGAGATACTTGATTTTCCATCCACAAGGTGGTGGAAAAAAGGTTGTGGTTACAACCCCCATGAGCGAGTGAGGAATATATCATGATATATCTATCATAAACCATCGTTTTTGGATGTTTTTGGAGTCACTCACACTATCTTACCATATCATACCCAACTATGGGGCACCACCTGGTAGTAGATCTTCAACGATATAAATGTCTTGAAGAGATTCTTGAAGCTCTTGCACAAGCTCCGTCCGCATTTCACAAATATCGCATGAAAAATCAAAGTCCTTCACCTCAGCATCTGCAATGTCATCCTGCCAATCAGATGGTCGAATTTCAAACATCTCATCAAACGGAAGCACCAACCATAGGCCAAATGGGCAAAATCTATAACAAACATATCCAAATTTCTTATCTAAGGAAATTTCGTTATAGTTATAGCGTACTTCCAAATGAAGGGCAAATCTCTGTGGAGAGCTTCGCACCATCATGTCAACAATAATACCCTCGTGATTTTCGCATCACAAGATCATACAAGATCATCACAAAGGAATGACAGTGCGGTGCACAGAAGTCACACCAACCCCCTGTCCACAAAACAATTGGCATGGCTTCAATCGGTACCAAAAATAGGATACAGTACGGGGCCGTGAAAATGACCAGCGCTTGCGGTTTGCCCCACCATGTCCCACCTCGTTGGCGTCCACATCCTCGTGCTCCAACCTGTGGCCGATGGCGACAACACTAAGCTGAAGGCTATATGATACTAATTGACTCATATATACTGTAATAGAGTAAGAATGATAGTACTACTGCTCATCATCATCATCATCATCATCATCATCAATTATATGAATGATAGTAATATGTATATATATATATATACCGGCTTTGGGGGGATATTTCACAACCAGCCACAACCGTGCATTCGTGCATGGTATCCGCCAGCGACCCGAGTGGTGGCGCCTTTGGGCATGGTCTCGACATGGTCTCAGGCCCCTGAGACCATGGCCGAGTTCCTGATCTTCCCGGCCTTCTTTCATTGCGTGAGCTCTCTCAAGTGGCAATGTTTTGATGGGCTGAATTTCTTGGAAGCTATCTTGATGAGCTTTTTGAAGCGGGTGGAGTTGCTGTTTATGGAGCATCCTGCTCCACCACGCTCTGATTCCTCCGTATCCATTTGGAATACTCCGATTCTGCAACGCTCCAGCTACCAGGGTGCGAACTTGTACACTTAGCTCAAGGTTTGTGGGGTGCCAAATCAGGGAAACCTACATCCCTCTTCGTGCTGAATACACCTGGCATGCTGCGAGAATCAAGATTGTGGCAAATTGCCAAGGAGGTACCAAAGCAGGTATCGATTGAGACCTTGCTGGAGGCAGCTTTGAATGCTGCATTGGACCTTGCTGCATTGGCGGTCCGAGCCGATGATGGACTGTGAAAGGGCGAGGTCACGGCGAGGTGTGCCTCCAAGCTGGCCGCAGCGTAATGCTTCAGTGTGCCCTTATATATCTTATATAGTCATCATGGTCATTGACAACATCATCACTGTCATGAGAAATATTATTAATACAAGTGCTATCAAAGCAAAAGCTGTTGGCATTGTTATCAGTGCCATCAGTTTTGTCATGTGTTGTCATTATTATAGGCTATAGGTGCCATCAGTGTTTTCAATGCTATCAGTGCTATCGGTGTTGTCAATGCTATCAGTCGCTATCTGCGCTTTCAGTGTTATCAGTGTTGTCAGTGATATCAGTGTTGCCAATGTTTTCATCCTTATCATTGTTGTCAGTGCTATCAGTGGTATCATCGTTGTCATTGCTATCGATGCTTTCAGTGTGGTCATTGCAGTGTGGTCGTTGCAATCAGTGCTATCATTGTTATCAATGCTTTCAATGCGATCAGTGCCATCAGTGTTATCAGTGCCATTAGTGACATTAGTGCAGTCAGTGATATCAATGCTGCCAGTGTTTTCATTGTTATCAGTGCTGTTATCAAGACTATTCTTGCTTTCCGTGTTATCAGTGTTCTTAATAATGTTAGTTATAATCAGTGCTGTCAATGTTATCATTGGTATTACTTCTATCAGTCTTGTCAGTGTTGGTTTTCAGTGTCCTCAGTGCTATTTGGGTATGGGTCAAAATTAAGGACCTGGGGACCACAGGTCCTAAGTCTATTTCTAGTATCAACCATCCAATAATTGGGGTACAGTACTCAATTTTGACCCAAACCCATTTATTGCTATCGCTGTCAATTTTTGATTGCTTTGATTCTTGTTATCGTTGTTCAGGGGTTGCAGGATTGGATGGTTCAATCGGATGACACGGCTGGAAGGTTGCAGGAAAATACTGCAGTTCAGGAAGACGAGGTGGCCAGTGCTCCAATCATCATGACGATTCCACCGAAAGATCTACCCTCTGGTAGTGCTGGAAAATGTCTATAGAGGTTCTATGGGTGATTCTCAATTGCCACGTTTGATTACTGGAGGGTAAAGGGACAACATTTCAAAACATTCTCTATTGAATGGAAGCACATACCATTTATGGCTATCTGATTTTCTATCACCACCAATCGGGGTGCCATTCTCAGTCATGACTTCCATGCCGTCTCGTTCAGAAAATTGATCCGGCTCGCCTTAAAACTTTGGCTCCAAGGTTGATGACGTTTGTCCCAAAGACACGCTTCCGGCGTTCTTCGCCTGACGGGATAATTCGGAATTTGATGGGTCCTGCCATGATTCCCCCGTTGAAAAAGTGCTGGCCATACGCAGCCTGTTGAAGGAGAACGTTGAAGAATACATGGATGATCTGAGAATCAAGTGGGGCAAGAATAACTCGTCGCGTTTACAGCATGTAACTCCCACATGAAGTTACAGTCGGCGAGAATAGATTGAAAATCCTTGAACATCAAAAAAAGTAACAAACTATAGTAAAGTTGGTAAAGCAACAGGATCCACCATCCCCAAATTTACAAGCTTTAGGGATGGTATTCCAACCATCAATTCATATAGGTGTTTTATCACACTGCTTTCCCAACATTACCAAGGTACATCTGTTCGCAAACCAATTCACCCAATGTACAAAACATGATGAGCTCAGCACGTGTCTGGCTCAAGCGCCATGGGAACTGGATGCGTAGATTCTACTGTACTGTGTGAATCTGTGCGATGTATGTATTTGTATCAACTGTCTGTCTAAAAGAAAATGTCCGCCGACCCCTGCCAACAGCAGGGGGAGCGCGTCAGAGAAGAGATGACAAGAGGAGCAAGGTCCCGTGTGAGAAAGCAAGCGCCCGGGCCGTGGCCCNTCCGCCGACCCCTGCCAACAGCAGGGGGAGCGCGTCAGAGAAGAGATGACAAGAGGAGCAAGGTCCCGTGTGAGAAAGCAAGCGCCCGGGCCGTGGCCCGCATGCCGGTTTAGGCACTGGAGGCCGTGGCCCGCAGGCCCAGTCCGTCCCTCAGGGCCCTGCTGTTTGAGCGTGGCGAAGCCGCCGT
>BGPT01000060.1:209241-223897 GCA_003297045.1 Symbiodinium sp. clade C Y103
AAAAATCAACAACTTTTCGCGTCCTGTGACGCGAGTGATCGCGACATACACCGTGAAGGGATTTCCTGTGGGACCTATACAAAGATCCGTCAGCACCCCCTCCTTGATGGTGTGTCCTTGCGCCACATGCGCGGTGATGGCGAACTGGGGCGCGAGCGGGAACTGCGTGCGCGAAACACGCAGCTTGGGGCGTTGGCGTTGCCGGTCTAAATACCACACACGTCTGTACGTTCCGACGGGGTAGACGTTTGCGTCCGGCATACCTGGTACATGAAGCTCCTGACGATTCCACCAGTGACAAGGACTTGCGTTCTACGGACTGTCTTGATGCACCCACACCAATCAAGGAGAGGATCAATTCTGCAGCTTCTGCTGCAGCCTTGCCTGACACCAGCCCAAACCCCAGCGACCGAAGACTGCCAGACGCAACGGCAACCTGAAAGCTGATGCGTCACAAGATATGCGAGCCTCTTGCTGAACATTTGTCCATGACCACCATACGATGATCAACACAGAACATCCCGATTCACACCCCAAAGATGTTCACAGTACACCATCCAGAATCATTGGCTTTCAGCGATCAACTTTCTGATGGTGCACGATCGTACAACCGCATTCGAATGACCCCACTTGGTGAATCTAAATTAGAAGTTGCTGTTCTCCATGTTAAAATTTTGCCTCAACTTAACTATTGCTATCAAATTAAATACAGGCTGATTATTCAAAATAATCTCCTGCTCTTGCCAACCCAGCTGCTGGAGTCTACGCCCACCTGACCCTCTCCTCAGGTGGCTGACGTGCAATATGAAGATGCTCAGCGTGCGCCCTAGTAAACCAAGACTTTCCTATGGAAATCACCATCTTCATAGCTAAATAAATCATCAATAAATGGGACATGGCTTCCAAAGCTATCTCCAGAACTATCGATTCAATCCCGATTTACCGTTACGGCTGATCGTGCCGAATGACCTCCTATGAAAAACCCATTTTAATCCAGTTGTGAACCACTTACCCATGAAATGAAACTTAAACCTCCACCAGTTCGGCAACTAAACCTCCTGCTCAATCATAAAACATCATAAAACTCATCCCCTTGGATTCCATCGCCCTGAAAAAATCCGTCTACCGACTCTCCAGTAAACTGTCATACCTATGGATAATCACCATTTCAAAAAGCTAACTCTTCGACTTGCACATTGAGTCGCCACGGACAATCACCATGTTTCTCCCAACTGTTCAGGTATCCCAGCCGCGGACCCAGCCGCACCTCGTGCCCCTTCCCTCGCTTCTGCAGCGACGTCAAGCGCTCCGCTTCCGCCTGCAGCCTCTCACTGCGTGCTTCCTCGCTGAAGGCCTCGATCTGCTCGCCTCGGAGGCGAAGGCCAGGTCGTGGGGTCCAATAATCAAAGACACTCTTGCATTGCTAATGCTTTCACCAAGGAGGCCAGCTAGGGCCAAGTAGCACAGCATCAGAATAAAATACATCATAATTAATCATATCACTCTGTGATGGCAACACCAATGCCCCTTTGTTCTTACATGATCGTTACTGTTTGTTTGATATAGTTCGCTAAGCCTGGGAAGCTAGCCTTACGCTGGCGCGGGTTTGGAAGGTGAGCTACATCAAAGCCCAGAAAACTTGTGGGGGTCCTTTGGCACCGTCCCTCCAAACCATGCTGTTGGGACCGTCCCTCCAAACCATGCTGTTGGGAGTCCAAGCCGGTCTACCTTTCACGAGGCATCCGCATCGCCATGGCTTGTGGCTACAACAGCCATGTGCGATGAAAATCAGGACTGCTTGCAGCAAGTTCCTTTTTGCTTATGCAGCATTGGCTGAAACAAAATACAAGCTGATACCTGTGCCTGGTGATGCAGAAGTCCTCTTGTTACATCCTGCAGCTTTTCCCTGCAGTATGAATGAGGAGCGTCGAGGATATATATATATATATATATACAAGGTTGCAACCCCCCGCTCGCTGCCCCAGGGCAACAACCCCTGGGGTCGGCGGCAGGGGGCGTAGCCCCTTAATAAACCTTCGACTACCCTTCGACTGGAGCCCACTCTTGTTACTAGTCTGAAGTGTGCGTCAGCCCAGTGGTTGAACCTGAAGGCTCACAAGTAGCAAGTTTCAAGCTTAGTTGTAGGTTGAAAACCCAAGGAGCCAAGGCTGAACAAGAAATGAAGTGACTCAAGCTTTGTCACAAGGTTCTTGTTAAGATTTGCTTTTCAATCCTGTCCTGAAGTTAGCATCTGAAATCCCAGGTACATCCAACAATATGTGTAAAATTTACGTGTGGATGGAAACCCTTGTCCATCCTTTATGCACTAAAAATGAAAACCATCGGTGGCTAAAAATCCACAAATTCTGGCTCCAGGGCCAGACAGGTGTATAGATGTGAGTATGACTGCTGTACTATCACTACCGGCACTACCGGCACTACCGGCACTACCGGCACTACCGGCACTACCGGCGCTACCGGCACTACCGGCACTACCGTGGTATGTGTACTACAGTGCACTATGACTGCTCTGACCACGATTGTGAAATCCGCCGACCTCGGCACAGGTCCAAATCTTGAGCCTTTGGTGTTTGTTTTTCTCGGGGGGTGCATCTATCCTCTCAAAGACCGAAAAAAGGTTTTGACTTTTGACCGTTTTTCTATGTTTGCTTCGTAAGCAATGTGTTGGCATCGATTGGACAAGAACATCGTAAATACATAACGATACTTTTGCAGGGGGTGTGCTGCAATTAGCGGAGATACGCGTGCTTTGGAAAGGTAAGCGCCAAAACGCTGCAAATTACATAATTGTGTGTAATTTTGGGCTGAAAATACCCTTTGAAACTTTAGATAACAGTGCTTCCGAGCAGTAAATAAGGAAAAAATGCAAATTATAGTGCTTTCTTGTGCATGGAATTTGTATTTGATGCATTGTGTTTGAGTTGACAGATGGTAAGGGCAGAATAAAGATGATCGGTTTTCAATATGTGTTTCTGGTACACGTTGAACCACGATGGGCAACCCCAAGCACAGCGCATGGACAGGTCTCGCAACGAAGCAATTTCCACTGTTTAGAAGGGACAGCGAGTTAGCAAACAGGATGGCTGTGGGCAGATATGTGTTTGTGGGGGCGTTTGTATCGGGTGTGAAAGCAACCCGAATGCTCGCACGAAGATGATCAACCCCAAACAGGAGGTTGATAGAAGACCTTTGGTATGAAGCGTACAGGACAGGAAAACGCTTGTGAATATAACGGGGGAAGAAAGGTGTCAGGAGAAGGGGGAGTTGTGGAAGCGGGGATAAATTTGAAGTGGGAATCCTCCTCCTCCTACCTGTAGTTTTCTTGATGCCCACGACCTGTGACCCACACAGCATCGCCGGTGTGCGGAGCCTGTCAATTATAAGTAAGTGACACATATAACTTCTATGACTACAGTATGATACATTTCCTGATTGTGCTGCTGCCCTGGAAGTGTCCTGGAAAATTCCTGGCCCAATGCCCTTGATGTAGCTGCTGAGTGACTTGACGCCTCAACCGGTGACTTTGCACCACAAAGCACAATTTTGGCGAAGCAAAGGAGCAAAAGTGGAGCAAAAGGCCTCCGTCTGGCTGCAAACCGCGCTCCAGCCTGTACTGAACTAATGAACTGTACTGATCCCAAAGTTTCTGTCTGTTTCTGTGCCCATCTGAAGAACAAAAAGATCAAAGTCGTTCCTTCTGAATACATCCGGTCTTTGATCAAAGTCTTGGGAACGAATCAACCAGGCTCTCGGCTGCAGCCGCGATTCTGCTCGCTTCAAGACCTCACAGTACGTGATACTGTGTGAGGATACGTGAGGCGAATGGCTCTACCAAGCTCTACATATCTGACATATGATATCTGTACAGTACAAGTCTATGCACATGCCTCATCAGTGCAGCGGCATAGAGCAGCGGCTGTGAAGATTAGGCCATGTCAAGGGCTCCAATTAAAGATTTCGTCAATCCATCCGCACATGGCATTGCTTCACCATGCTGCATCCATGCTGCATCCATGCTCTAGCATCTGAACACAATTCTTTCTCAAGGAAACGCAGGCCACCAACTTGGACCACCACAACTATCAATCTGGATAAACGAGCACGAGTTGAGTATCATATCATGTAAAACATGTCAACTCACATTGTCATGCAGTATGTTTGGTTTGTTGCTTCCATGAGTTGAGGTCTTGACATAACCATACTGCACAGTGAGTGCATAGGCTTGACCTTGCAAGTCTCGTACAGCCCAGTTCCGCCCATTGCACTTCCGCAATCCAGACAGAGATTTGCAAGCATTGCAGTCTTTGCAACTGACTTGGGATGGGATGTTTGCTCATATAAATCATGCAATTTAGCAAGAGTGTCTTCACATGAAACTGCGATGAAATTGCAAGCTGCAGGAAAGCAAATGAGCGTTGGATTCGCTGTAGCTGGTGGATTGGAAATCACTTGGTATTGGCTGATCAATTCACAAGGGAAAAGCTAGATACAGCAAACGAAACCTGAACATCGAATGCTGACTTTGCCGCTCTGCGTGCAGCATTCCAGTATGAGCGCTGGTGTGATTTTTTAATGATTATGGTTCATAATGATTCATGTGCCTAAAATTGCCCAAAATTGCCTAAAGGTTGGCGTTTTGACTCCAAGCCCTAAGAGCTTCGAATGTTTGCCATGGAAATGGTGTTGATTTTCTGCAAATGGAGCAACGCTTTCAGCCCCAGACCAATATTGAAAAAGGGAAGCTGCACCTGGCACATCAACAAGTCATACGACAAATATGGACAAATGGCCCTTTCCAACTGTTTCGCAATTAAAGTGTGGAAGAAAACGCGCTTTCCGGCCTTGTATATTGGAAACGAATTGACGGGCAACGCTAACACGCTAACACATCTTATGCATTTCTTATGCACTCAAACGATCTCAAACAGCTCTGAATGTGTGTGTGTGTGTGCGTGTGCCTGTGAGGCTGTGCACGATCAAAGGAAACAATGGGAGCAGCGTGCCCCAACAATGTCAGAAGCTACCACAGCGTACCAGCTCGCAGTGCGTTTTCAAGATCGGACTAGGTATATAATATACCATGACTTCAAAGAGAAGGGTGTTTTGAAGAGGTTGTCCCAACTCTTTAAAAAGAAAATGATATATTGAAATACATTTATATTCATGAATTGTTCATGCTTATTGTTACCTTTGTTCATTAAATGTGAACTAGGCACAAAGTGATACAGCAGCTGCTAGGATCTTCTGCTCTCAAGGACTTGGCAGCCTGGTGCTGGACTGAAAACCGTGACCCAAGTTGTAGGTGGATTGTTGGATGCGGAGCTCAGCA
The DNA here is from genome assembly GCA_003297045.1 of Symbiodinium sp. clade C Y103. Taxonomy (NCBI): domain Eukaryota; class Dinophyceae; order Suessiales; family Symbiodiniaceae; genus Cladocopium; species Cladocopium sp. clade C. Next base: position 214,592 of record BGPT01000060.1, read on the forward strand.
TAAAGTGGTTGTGCCCTCCCCTTTCAATCCATCTGTCTCTGCAGTCCCGGCATTTAGAATTCAAGTTCTGAGTGCTTACCACATTTCTCAAAGATAATTTCTTGCTGTCTCTTCGCATTGCGCATGCTGCCTACTTATAGTTCATCCATTGGCTTCGTCCCACCCCTGTCTGACTGGCTCAGTTAAACATCCACATGTGTTCAAAGGATCGTTACATCCCTCACGTAGGTCAAGGCCGATAAAAGACCAGAGCAAATAAGCAGGCATGTCTGACCATCTGCTGAAGAACACTCGAGGATGCCCTTAGCAATGCAAATACATAGTTCTAGTGCTGCAAATTGCATGAAATTCCGTGATGTGAACACTAAAACGCGTGGCCAGTCATTCCCTTTGGACACCTTTGTTCATCATCTTCATGAACCAGGCTGAAACAGAGACACTTCTCAGCTGCACACGCTGCCATTCCCCCTGGCATGCTTTGTGCCATGTGCTCCTGGAAGGACCGCTGGACTCTGTCTGAGCAAAGAAAACACAATGTTCTACAAAAATCAGTTATTCAGTTATCACTCAGCAATCATTGTATATCATCACAGCGTGATTTAAAAACAAGAAAAAACTATCACTGACTATCACGGTACAGGTTTGAACACTTTGGGAACCTCGACGGCAGCCAGCACCTCTTCAGAATGCAGCCTGGGAGGACTTCCCGTCCAGAGCACACAGCCCTAATCAAAGAACACAGGAATACACAATGAGTAAAGGAAGTGCAGGAACTGCAAGGACTGAGGAAGTGGCTTAGTCGTCAAAGTTTCTTCTTCCGCACGGCCTCCAAGGTCTGCTCGGCCACCAGCCTCGTGGAAAGCATGTCGCACAGTCACAAACAAAGCAAAGCTTTGAAAGTATTATAAACCAACAAGCACACTTTTTTTGGAGAAATGTCACAGCTGAGGGCCACTGTCTTTGAACGCCACTCAGCCGTATCCGAACACATGCGAATTTGCAAACTGGCCTGCAAGGGTCTCGCCAGTTGATAGCCAACACGACGAAACCTCAATGTGACACGCATGACTTTCCTCTGGGTGGGTGTTTGCCTCCCTAGGTCGCAGAGCGATTGCTCCGACTACAAATGGATCACTGCTCTAGCCTTGGGCCTTTGGGAAGGCAACGCAGGCGCTGCAGCAAGAGGCTGACACGTGCACCTAGAACTAGACCTGCTCGGGTGTCTGGTTTGTCCCGCGCTGAGGTGCATGCCCATCACAAACCATTAGGTAGAGGAGATCTGACCTCACATAAATCCATACGATTTATATAATGAGTCACAAGGATCGCACGAGTTAATGCAAAGTTTAAACGAACTTCACACGTGGTCAAAGGCGCCAACAGAGCACGTCCCCGTTCTGATGCCCGAACCTTTGATCACAGCAGCTCTTCCTATGAATTCAGTCGCTTCTGTCCTGTCTTTTTTACTCCGAACCAAACGTGATCCTTTGCATTATATAATATTATATATATATATACACATATTTATCCAAAAGCTTTCACACATACAGGTCCATCCAGTGTGATATTATATATGGTATGCTTTCTGTAGCCTGTGATTGCAAAGAGGAGTTGACACTCAGTTGGATAAGTGCTTGGGCATGCCACTGCCATTCCACCGCTGGGCAAGTAAAATTAAAACTGTTAGCGTCAAAAGTCTGAACTGAAAAATTGTGTGTGTGAGCATGCGTTCAATTCAAAGGAGGCTGGAGGCCTCAATGATGAAAAAAAGAACCCTAGATTTGATGTCCGCAGACTGGATGTCACATTCTCAAGAATCAGGGATGCGGGATGTATCTCACACGCTTTTGGCATCAGCTGCTACATCCTTGTCTCATCTTCTGTTCCGGTGTATATAGACTGTATACACTTCAATGCTGGGGTCTTGTGGTCTGGGTTAGAGTCGCTGTCAGGTTTCAAGCACTCTCTGCAGCTACGCAGTTTGGTCGTGCCCTACCCGTCCTGCCCATCACAAATAGCGATCCAAATCCACTTCAAATAAAGAGAAGGCATGCCAGGGTTGACAAGTGTCCCTTCAAAACAGCACGGACAACAGAGGAGTGCAACTCAGGATGCCTCTTCTATTCGCTTTCGCAATGAAGCTGCTGCATCTAGGCCCTGAGCACTTTGCCAAGTTGAGACTGGAAATCATCAGAAAGCCCACTTTGGCAGTGCCTGTAGAGTCTTCAAGTATATAGGCTGTCCAATGTCCAAAGAGTCTGCAGTGTACTATCAAAGATGAACCTCGTCGCCAGCTTCAGGTTGATTGTCTTTGTCAACCTGGGCACACCAATGGGATGCTACGTTGATGTAGATTCATTGAAATTCATTAAAACGCTAAGCCATTTCAACAAATTTGAACCCTCTCTACCCATCTTGGACGCACCTGCTCTTCCGGCTCATATGAGAGGGCTTCTAGCTCTGAATCCAAGCTGTCCTACACCAAGACACAGTGCCGGCAACAGCATTGAAAGTTGCTACACAATCTACAAGCGGGTCCTCGAACAACATGGGATTTTCAAGCAAGAGCCTTGGAGAGTCGGGCTGAGTCGGGTGTCAAAAAGACTCAAAAAGCAGGGCTGAGTCATTCGAAAAAAACAGACACAGATTTTTTATCCATAAAAAATCACAGCTCCTTTTGGAAAAAAAACTGAGACACCAGCTGCCTGGCCTTTTGACCTGGCAGGCTTTCAACCTGTTCAGAGTGCACTATGCAGCAGACTGTGTGAATACAAGAAATTCAGCCAGGAGTAAACACCAGCTCATTAATTGGTGGTGCCAAATTTAATAGTAAGGTATCACGGTATCACTATTTTGAGGGGGAACCCACTCAATTGATAGTCACGGCTATATAGTTTATTATATATAATCCCTATTAATCCTGGATTTACAATAATTCAAGAAAAGACATAATAAGACATACAAAGTCTATCATGAAACTGAAATGCTGCTATGGCGATTTCTGCCACTTTGCTGTTATGTTCTCGGCTGGAACAAAGACTCGGGCTGCAGACGCAGTTCCATCGCCTCAGTCGCCCTCATTTGACGCCATGTATTATAATGGGTTTCAATTAGTGATGCTTTAGCCTGATGCATGGCGGAAAAAGAAATAACATGTATCAAAAACATCGATCTTCGACAGCATGGATAGGTTGCATTGAAAGACCATACCGTTGGCACTGGGCTTTCAAGGGACATGTAGGGGCAAGAGTGGTAGAAGCAGAAAGGTAAACGCGCACGACAAAGACACTCAACGACTGGACCAAAAACACATGACAAATCATGGTAACTATATAATAGGCATCGCAAGTCAGCTTGTCCCTGCAGGAGTACGTGAAGGTATCGTCCTTGGACCAAACACCTCGAACGACGACAAGTCATGACATGGGCTGGAAGACCAAATCAGCATAAAATACCGTGTATGTGTGTGTGTGTGTGTGTTCCGCAGGAAGTTTCTGACCCCTCAAAAGGCGTGAGGTAGAGGCTCGGTAGTGGGTCGGCAGAGGGTCGGTAGAGGATCGGTAGAGGGTCGGAAGGGAGAGCACCCAATCCATGGGGAAGCTTGCAGTAGTCAAGGATGTTGGGAACAAATACAAACAGAAAAAGGATTGCTTCAGTGCACTGTGCGCTATAAAGCCGCCTCTGGGTAGCGCACCCCAATGGTCCTCGTGTATCTTCATGCATTCGTGTGAAGTATGCTGTACCCCGAAGTGTGTGTCGTCGTGGAGTGAGGCGCCTGCCTGCTTCCAGGTTCTGCCCATCCCTGTCGTATGTGCGTCATAGGTTGGCAGGCAGGTTGGGCAGGTTGGCAGCGTTGGCAGGTACTGTTATGCAACGGTAGGTAGGACGTCGGAACTCTGCTGAGATCCCAGTCGCTCCAGAAGGTCAGCCAGGCTACCTCAAGCATTCTTTTTCTGCCACCTTCCCTGTCCCATGTGTACTAAGGTTGTATACAGGTATACGGTAACATAGAAAGCATAAGTCAACCCATCCCGTCCAGCTTTTCAGGCAAACCATGGCAACCCATGCTATCCTTTGCTATCCTTGAATTACAAAACAGAATGCGGAATACATCGGAATACATAACCGTATATAACCGTTGACATAACCTATCGCAACCTCCCAGAAATTGTGTCCCATCTGACGATTTCCGCCATCGAATCACAGATCCAGCCTTTGCTGGGCCAGGCTCCCAAGGTCGACCGGGCCCACCTCACATCTGACAGCTGAGCTGATGACTTGGATGACCAATGGCTGACATCGGACTGCCAACCAATCTGACAGATTATGACATCTTTATCATGTTGCAGCTAGACTTTGCAATGAGAGGCAAAGAAAGGCTTGGCATCTTGTGACATGTTGTGACATCTTGTGAAATCTTGCGACATGAGATACATCAGAATGCAAAAATGGAAGGATAGCCTTGACCAACTGATCAAACAGAACCGAATCACACCAAATCCGTAAGATTGGAAAAGTACGTCCCCTATCGTACCTATTTGGTGAGGGAGCAGAAAACTCCAAGCATCGGGCCAGCTGCGCAAGCCGAGAACCCACGACGAAGTCGACTCCTTGAACTTCATCAGTCAACAAGAACATCTTGGGACTTTAAACTACTGCTCCACTGAATTGGCCACCGCTGTTGCCGAGGTTGCTTTGTTCCTGTTTAAAACAGTTTATCAGTGTGTTTATCACATACTTTCTTGCGCGGCTATTCCTCTTTAATTCAGTGCTTCGAAGCTGCTGTGGTCCTTGGTGTCGAAGCAAATGATACCTTGGACGAGTTCTAATTTCCACTGGTGCCCTCAAAATCCCGCCATCCCCGAGGTCTCGACATAGCATTGCACGAAAGACCTGCAAAACACAGCACGGCCCCACACCAAAAAGTTTCGCTTTAGCATGCTTTATCTGTATCCTTACAGAAGGGACAGCTGGACCAAGCCTTTCTATTGAATTACAGAGCAAATGATACATTTCTCATCGAGAGTATGCAAATGATACAGAAACGAAAAGTTCTTGACGAGTCAGTTCGTTTCAGTTCATCCCTCACCTTGAGGCAAGCAGCAGACCCAGAGAGATTGCTATGACCTCAAAAAGGGGACCAGCACAGTTCTGTGTCACCTGAACCAAGGACTGGGTTCCCAGCGACTTGGTTTTCTGGTGTAATTCGCATGAGATGCTACAAACGATAACGAGTGTGTGTGCAATGCTGGAAGCAGTTTTATTTGCTTGCCTTTTATTTCTGCTGCGTGTTGCAAGTACGCACCTCAAAGTTGAAATTCATAGAATCACAAAAACATAGGTGGAAGCCTTCCTAGGCAATGTCTCTTGAGTTGCTGTACTTTGTTCAGGAGAAGAACTACAGCGAATTTCATCTTGTTGCAAACTGGAGACCTTTGGTCTGGACAGGTTTGCTTGGCTGCGAGCAGCATGTGTTTGAGAAAGAAACTCTGCGGATGTAACTGTACTACTGCAAGTTTCCAGCAAACTCAATGAAGTTCAAGCCGGAAGCTTGTAGTTCACTGTCAAATGGATTTCTGGTCAAACCTTGAATTTTGGGAAAATTCGGCAATGGAATGAATCGAAACGTTGCAATAGACGAAGCAAACAAAGTGCTCCTCCTGGCCGAGTGCAGACACTGTTCCTGCAAGCTGCCTGAGTCTGGCTTTGATTTGAAGAACTTGTGAAGCAGGACTTGCTTCAGTGAGGCAACATACATCCATGGCAGAAGCATTTTTTCCACTCTGCTAATGTCATGATGGCAGAACACAGAGTGCAAGACAATGCAAGATGCCAAAAGAGATAGATTCAGTGCCTATTCAGTGCCTATTCAGTGCCTATTGAGCCAATTGCGTGTGGATCAAGTTCTTTACTCAGTCAAACACTGGTGGTGCAGGTCTCGTGCTCCTAGGCATCACTTTTAAGACTTTTAAGCACTAGCCATTGCTGTGATCGATTCAATCTCAGTCCAATTCGTTCGATGTTCTCACGCTTGAAGATGTCTTGCGTACAATAATTCGAAAGAGAAATAGAATCTCAAGAACCTCAACATTCACGCTCGAATGCTTGCAAACCTGAGGCGAGAACAATCCCAGCGGTAAATTATGAGTTTGCCTTGCTGATACAGCTCAGCAATCTGCAAAGCCTTTGATCCCACTGGATAAAACAATAATGAATGATACTGCAATTATTCGTAATCATTAGATATATGATATTATATAGTATCTAAGACGTTATAGTATAGTATCATATCTTAGCAAACCGTATTATAATATATTGAACCATATTATAACATATCTATATATATATATATGTGTGTGTGTCAAATATCGTAGTATATATATATAATTATATAATATACATATTCTAGTTTGTGGATGTTTATCATGATATCTGTATAACATGTATATATATAATATGTAATTACATAGAATGCTTTCAGTCTATGGCTTGAATCGATTTGATATGCCCATGTTCAGCGTCCAAGGCCGAGGCCTCCAAGGCATTGCTGCAGCATTGATATCTCGAAACCTGTGAGAGAGATGGCAATGGCACCTTTCTCCGACATTGTCACACACATGTCTCGTACATGTCACATGCATGTCACATACATGTTAGCTACATGTTACATACATGTTGCATACATGCTACACGTTCGTACGTTTCTACGTGTTGCAGCATGTTGCAGCAAGCCCCGGAATGACAGTGGATATTTGCCTCAAAAGGACGGGAACGAGAACGGCAACCAAGCCGACACTGACAAATCGCAGCCGCTTCCTCGGCAGAATCAATCTGTCATAATCTGTCTCATTCGTCTCCGCCCAGTCATGGGCTGCCCAAGGCTCTGCACTTTCCTGCCCGGTCTTGCCATGTCTTGCCCTCACATACGATACATATACGATACAGAGGAGATACATTCGATACATACGCGCATTTTCTCACGTTGCCTACAGTCACTTTGGTTTTGAGACTCCGACCCGGACTGCCACATGTTCGGTGAGTCTTTGCCTTTGTTGATCCAAGCAATGCCAGTGTGAAGCACAACGCATCTAAAGCTGGTCCAATCGCTCAGCATTCATGAGCAGTACAGTTCGATCATCTGCTCTGCATAATCTGGCTATGCTTAATGCCTACAGTTCTGCAGCAGCTATCTCAGGAACGTTCTGCACCGGAAGCCACACGTCTTGGAGAAGTGCCATCAGTTGCTGCACTGTGTCACTTGTCTTTTCATCCTACGAACACCCGATCGGATTCAGGGTTAACTGAACGTTTCCGATGTGGGCTGCAACCTGAGGGTCAGCAAGAAGTGTGAACCTAGACATTTTGAAGGTCTTGTTATGTCCACCACTGAGTGACAACACATGCATGAATTTATACAACTACTCAGTCTGGGCTTCCTGTCTGCCCCTTGTGACTTTGCATTTTGTACCAATGACTTTGGCAAACCTCTCGACATTTTCTCATCCGCTCGAAGGACTATCACTGTCTTGAACCACTCTGGTTAATCTGTGAAGAAACCTGCCTTAATGCAAAATCTGCTGTGAATTGCAATAGTTCAATGCTCTCAATCCCAGCAACATTTCCAACCAGGATGATTTCCGCTGCAAACAAACAACTCTGCAGGATTTTGTTGAAATGTGGTCCGGCAACAAATGCACCTCTGATTCTCTTTTAAAGGAGTCATTGAAATTCCAGCTAACAAAACCAAGAAAGGCACCACAACTCACACGAGTTCTCACTCCATTGATTTGCTGGTCTTTTTGCTTCGCTGCGCTTCAGTTCTGGCGAAACCGTAACATCGGTGCAGCTGATGTCACTCTACATGCGGTCTACTACGGTGACACCCTTCCTATTCCAAAATTGTCATGGTCGAGTCATGGTCCAAGTTAGGTCTAATATGGGGCCACGCAGTGTAAGATTAATTGTTACCTAGGACAGCAGAAGCTGGAAATCCTGAAACATGTGTCATTTCTTTTCAATTGGGTGTGTCATTTATCTGTCATTTTTTGGTCATTTTGGCGTGCTACAAAATGAAAAAAAAACGACAAAAAATGACAAAAAAGATGCAACAACTTGAGGAAAACTGTGATTTTCGACATCTTCAGGCTCTGCAGCAAATGCCAGACTCCAAAAAACAAAGAAATGACAGACAAAAATCAGACAAATGACAAAAGAATGATTTAAAAATTGCAAAAAATCGAGGACAACTGTGATTTTCGACATTTTCAGGCTCTGCAGCAAATGCCAAACTCGAAAAAACAAAGAAATGACAGACAAAATCAGACAAATGACAAAAGAATGATTTTAAAATTGCAAAAAAACGAGGACAACTGGACCACTGTGATTTTCGACATTTTCAGGCTCTGCCGCAAATGCCGGATTCCAAACAAAAACAAGGAATTACAGAAATGACAAAAAAGAATGATATTTACTCGAAGAAAACTGTGATGCTTGACATCTTCAGGCCTGTCAGGCTGTGCCGCAAATGCCGGGCTGCAAAAAAAACATTACAGAAAAATGACCAAAAAATGACAACTGCAACTGACAAAAAAATTACAAGAAAACGACGACCCCAAATGACAAATAAATGACAAATGACACAAAAACGACAAAAAACAGGATAAGTGGCAATGACAAAAACATATATCAAAAAAGTGTTTTGTTCTGACACAGAACCTGCTGGTAGGTAACTCACAAGTGTAAGAGCATGGGCGTAAAAGCGACAAAATGCATGGCTGAGTGTCTGCTATCGTCATGGACTGGCATATTTAAGTCTGAAACTGTGTTGAATCTCTTTAGATGCCATTTGCATGCCCCTTGCAAAGGGTGTGGCCTTGCAGTCACGCGCGCAGCCAGGTGGAAGAGACTCCTTTCACCTGTCTTCGTCATTGTTTTTATTCTGCTTGATATCTCCCCCCCGCAAATTTTATCCCGTTTTATGTCTAAAAAAATAAGTGCCTCCCCCCGGCCCTGGGCTGCCCCTGTGAGCCAGCTCTGCGCCGCTATCAACAAGAGTGACCGCTACAATACCGCAAGCCCATCACCCGGTCGGGGCAGCCCAGGGCCGGGGGCAGCGTAGGGCCAAACGGCTCGCAGCTTAAGCCGCAAGCCGCTCGGCCCAACGCCGACCGGCAACCAACTTCACCCAAGCCCGGCGCCGCCTGCCCAACCTGCCCTGGCCCTGCGCTGCTGACCTTGACCCAACGCCGACCAGCAACCAACTTCACCCAAGCCCAGCGCCGCCTGTCCAACCTGCCCTGGCCCTGC
>BGPT01000060.1:224072-254819 GCA_003297045.1 Symbiodinium sp. clade C Y103
GCAGGGCCAGGGCAGGTTGGACAGGCGGCGCTGGGCTTGGGTGAAGTTGGTTGCTGGTCGGCGTTGGGTCAAGGTCAGCAGCGCAGGGCCAGGGCAGGTCGAACAGGCGTCCCCGAGACTTGCATGACGTTGATTTTACATTATTGACCAGGCAAATTTGGCTAGCCTCTTGCAGCGTCTTGTCGAAAGCAGCATATGCAGAGCCAACTCTTTATTTATTTATCTTATATTTTTGTATTCTTTCAAATGTTATTTTGATTTCCATACATGATCTCTTCCTCCCCCATCGCTGTGTCAGCAGAGAACGTAAAGCTCACATCTCAGAGTCCTTGAGCTGGTAGGTTTCACAGTTCCATTTTTGTTGGTATGCACTTCAGATAATGATAGCAATATGACAACCACCTGCTGGGTGGATCAAAAACAATCAGAAATTGACAATGAGGACAACGTATGCCATTTCTTAGATGAAAAAACGAATGAAAACTTCGGTTTTGTGTGTGTGTGTGTGTCACTTCACATCACTTCTGTCAGGGCTCATCCTGGGGGTCCCAAACGCGTTGCAGAACCTGTCGAAACCTAGACAAAGTTCAAACAGGTTGCCAGCTGGAGGGGACTGATCGAATTCGGGATCGTCCTGGTTGTCAACTCCGAAACTTCGTTTCAGTCACAGGGCCGTTTTAAAGATGCTGGCTGTCCAAGGAGTTTCAAGTCCCTCCAAGTCTTTGAGGCCACCATCACCGTAACAATTGCAAAGCATCGCCAAGTAAACAACAGCAAGGACAATAATATAAGAAGCTATAAGAAAAAAATGAGAGGGATGAGGAGACAATAACATACAATAACATATAATAACTCTCAAATATTCGGATGAGTTTGTGAAAGTGTCTAAATTATAGAAGAAAGGTCTTGTGACACTCAGCAGCCTCCGCGCGGCATGGGCTCCGCAGCGGAGCCAATAGGCTCAGCATCTCAGAGGCCTCTTGGGTAATGGGCTGACGCTGGACACACTGGACACACTGGACACACTGGACACACTGGACACACTGGACACACTGGACACACTGGACACACTGGACACAGGCCAAGAAAACGTATCTGTCCTCAGAAATCGTATCTGACCTAAGGTGACTTAGCAACACGCTGAGGATTGTCTCATACTCCCGCAGTATCGCTCCGAGTGTCAGGTCAGGCGAAAGTGATTTTCTGGTCTCATGCATCGTCCTGGTCCTCCTCATCTTCAACATCACTTTTGAATACTTTTTGTTACCAAAATATCGTGATTTGCTAATCCTGATCTTCGTCAACTTTGAGCAACCAAAAAAAATCTGCGAGATCCCTGCAGACTGGGTCAAGGCAATCAGGCAATCCACCTGGAAGACACGATCCAAACATGATCCAAAGACACAATCTTCCTTTGGAGCCTTTGCATTTGGGATGATATCATCGGCCAGAAGAAATAAGGCAGGCTTTAAACAGTTTTAAGGGTCTTTCCTTCAGCAGTCCTACCCTGAACACCAGTATCTCAGCAATACTCATGGATGCAGGTTGGTGCCAGAACAGTTCAAAACAAACTCCTTTAAATCTAAACTCTGCTGTAACTTTTCAGATGTTTCGGGTATGCCTGTAAAAATCAGTGACACAACGCCATCAATTCAACACTGTGCGGTGCTGCATCTATCACCGGCTATCACTATCTATTCATGATCCATGAGTCCATGAATCATGACTGATGCTGCGGTGAAGAATGATAATGATGATGAATGCATGTCAATTGATAATCAAAAGTTCTCAATTTGGATTCAGCTGTACCTTTAAATCCAAAAGATGTCCGCTTTGACAATTGTCTTTTGACCCATGTTTCATAGTCCCAAAGCAGCTAGAAACATCTTGAAATTATATTCAGCCACGGTGCATTGAGTTGTTAAGAATTGTGCTTGCTTTGAGTCTACAAGCTCTGCAATACTGCTAAGCTCCGCAATACTGCTAAGAAGCTTTACTTACTCCAATCGAGATTTGTTGAAAACGCTTTGTTGACCCCAAAGCACAGCAGTTGCTGGTGTTGCGTACTACACCACATGGCTTGCCGTTCATTGGGAGTGACTCAGGAAATTGACTTTCTCCGCCTTGGAAAGACATATCTGGCTAGTTGTTTGTGCCCAAAAGCTGCAAAGTCAATTGTGATATGACGAGACAATGATAAGTGCACATGTTCGATGCCTGCAATCTTGATATCTACAATATTGTACATAAATATATATATATATATAATATATACACACATATACACGTATGGTCATACATATACATATATATATGTGTGTGTATGTGTATATATATATATTTGTATATATGGGGTTGTCTGAAAATGTGGTACCCATAATCCAGTTGTTGATCATCATCATCATCATCATCATCATCATCATCATCATCATCATCGTCATCATCATCATCATCATCGTCATCATCGTCACCGTCATCATCGTCATCATCGTCATCATCGTCGTCATCGTCATCGTCATGAAGATGACGATGACGATGACGATGACGGTGACGATGATGACGATGACGATGACGATGACGATGACGATGATGATGATGATGATGATGATGATGATGATGATGATGATGATGATGATGATGGTAATAACAATAATTCAATAATGTTTTGGGGAACCCCATGTTCACCCACACACACACAGACACATGATTCTATATTATATATACACACATATTTATGTGGGAGGGAGAGGATACCGCAACAATACAAGAACTCAATGAGAGAGTCTTGGAGCCTGCTACAACTGTGCACATATATATATATATGCCCTGTCTATCCCGGGAGTTCTCTTTTTCTCAGGCAGCGTCTTCGTTCGGACAAGCTTTGCCCAAGAGCCTGCGCAGATCTGCCAAAACATTGCGATCCCTGCTGTTCATGTTGTACGTTTCCTTTAATTTCGATCGGTGTGCTAATGCCCATCAGCATCCATCAGCTATCTCTGCAATTCGTTTATGCATTGTTTGCCGAGTTTCAGAGTGGACAAGTTTATCAATGGAATGACAACTGATCTTGTATCTGTGTTTCTAGCACATCGTGACAAGCTTGACTCTTGATCGCGTCGCAAGCTCTATGTGTTTGATACCTGTTTGTTTGTAAGTTGAAAGATAGACTCTTCACGCCAAATCTTGGATCCCTGCTATTTTTGCAGTGGTCCATCCATCTGTCTTTTTGCAACCTTTAGTTGGTTTTGATAAACTGGATTCTGCGAATCGTAGCCCTTCTCGTTACTTGGGGCGTGAATCCCAACCACCAGTGGTCACAAAATGATCTTTTAGATTCTCAAACTCAACTTGTGGCTCTTTTTCATTTCGTAATGGCCCACTGCTTGGAAAACTACAACACAAGACCTTCAAGCAGGATTCATGATCCTTGCTGGTTTTGGTGGGAACATTTCCCCTTTCGTCTTTTTCTTGGCGGAACGAAGCAACTTGTATTGAATTCTTGGTTTCGGCAGGAACCACTTTCAGAGTCAAATATACTCTGATCAATATGCCTGACAGATCTAGACTTGGGTTTCCGTGGTGCAATGTAATGAAATCAACTGTCTGGTAGTGTGATGCACTGCGACAGTGTGTGGTCTAAGACAATGTGGTGAAATTCAATTGGACATTGTCTACTTGAAGTTACTTTTACTCATCTTGACCTGAGTTTTCCATTGCTGTGGTTGGCAACCAGTCCTGCAACGAAGCCCGAAGACCAGCCGCTGTAAGCGAGTTGTAGCGGCAGGGGAAGCCTGCACCGTAAAAGTAGGGAAAATAAAACAGAAGATATTCTGCAGGATCAGAACAGATCCAAGAGAGCCAACCAATCTTGTCTGATCTTCTACTGCTCTAGCTGTTGCTAGTCGGTAGTTTCTGCTTTGTCTGCTTAGCGCATCATGGATAATTGGTGGATCATGCTGGTTGGCCTGTTGCTGCTTGTGGGACAAAAGAGACTCAGTGATCCTTTAAAATAGAAGTTGCAAATGTGTGGCTGCCTGGAAGCAGTTGAAACAGGTCATAAATGTACATACAGTATGTGTAGATGTATGCATACTGTATTACATACACGTATATTTTATAATAGATACATACTTTAACTTTAATGTTGCAAAAGGTCTCTTACTAAAAATAGTTTGGAAGTTGTACCGCACCTGCACTCTGAGACTGTGCTGGACAGCCTTCAGCAAGATCTTCTTGACCTAATGCCAACTGATTTCTGTGTGGAGTCTGACATCGGCATTCTACACTCTCTTCCCTACCTCTACCGCCTCTACCTTTACCGCCTTTCTTTTGACTATTCTTTGAGAATGGTCACCCCCTTTTTATATACGTCATCTTTGGCTGCTTGATGATTCGGGCCTCATCTGCGGGACTTTCCAACATATGGCACACCTCTGCCTGTGAAGTCTGACAAAGCAACCACAAAAAAAAACATTCACAGCAGACAATTTGGCATGGCTTTTGGAGGTTAGAAACGAATACAAATCCTGCCTAGTAAAAAGTGAGAAGTGAATTTCAGAGTAGCAGAGTGTCATAGTCTTTAAGCCCGAACAGCTAGACACCTTGCACAGTTTTTCACCGATTTGCACAGCATATTCAGTCAATTCAGTCCTCTAGCTCAAAGGTCAGAATCTCACAGCATGCCAAGGCCAGCTGCCATTCCTCCTGCGAGCCCCTAGAGCCTGTAGACCCCGACCCCTCAACCAACTCAGTCTGAGTCATCTCAGCAATAGCAAGCAATAGGAGGCAAAAGAGTGAATGGAGTCCAAGAGGCTTCAAGAGGATCGATAGCTGGATAAATAGATGGAAAGGTAGATAGGTACCAATACAGTGTATGTCTAGGTATCTACATGGATATAGGCAGGTATAGCAGCACAAGGTAACTGGGCATTAAATTGGATAAGTTAGACTTATATAAGAAGACAAGCCTGGCGAGGCATGAAATATACAAAATGTCTACTATATAATTATATATATATATCAATTATATAATATATTGAAAGAAAAGAAAATAATCAAAATGATATAAGCCCATTCTACACATGTTGATAGATCTGATGTACTGAGACAAAGAAAAGATATAGTAGGATCTGGCAACATTAGATTTGATTCGTGTAACTAGATCATATTGGACCAACTCAGCTTGACAAATTAGATTGAATCAGCCGTACTAAACTGGCATAGGCGGCATAGAGATTGAACGAGACCGTGGAGGGATCGGTAAACAGAATTGTTGTTTGTCGCCTCCAGTTCCCAGGAAAGTTCCAATTGTAGCATTCCTCGCTAGTCCATTCTGAGTCCATTCTCCTCCTTGTCCAAAAGGTTCATCTTTGGACTGGATTCCCGTTCGGCCTAGCATTGGTGAATGAGATGTGAAATAATGTAAAATGTGTTAATAAAGGAAGCGAATTGAAGCGGCATGCTCACATGCTCACATGCTCCATGCTGCAGCATCGATGATGCACCAATGATTGCACCAATGCTCTAAACGCTGCATCTGTGCATCAACGCGGGGGGACCTTGTAGAGGCGACCAGCATCTCGCAGCAAAGGGCGTGCCTTTGCCGTTCTGGCTACAAGGAAGACAGGACAATATCATTATCTCTACAATACTTGCAGATCTTAGCTCTATTTCGCTCCGCCAAATCTTGCGTGATCTACATCCTTCCAGCTTTCGTCCGAGCATTCTCAACAACTCAACAACCCTTCTGCCCATCGGATCGATTTGTATTGACAGGCTGAATGCCAGTCACTGCCTTTTGGAACCATGACAAAGAGACCGTCTAAGGTTCTCCTTGCTGGATGTCATGTGAAACACTAGGAGCATTGTGAAAATGTTGAAAACAACGAAATCTGAGATGGAAGGAGTAAATGGAAGGTGGCTGGCACAGGGTGGCAGTGAAATCAACTGAAAGCTTTGTATTGAGTGCGCTGATGATCCTTCCAGTTTCTCCCTCACCTTTTAGGCTTGATCATGCCCGGTATCCAGGTTTTCGGTACAAGGCATATCAATGATCTGTTGTCAAACTCGTGAAGTAGCCATCAGACAGAATGTTCTCCAAAACTTTGAGGCCATCCTGAAGCACATGGCAAGACCAGCACTTTAGATCAGGGTCCAAAAGGTTCCTGAAGGATCTACAAGGATCTAAAAGGATCTAAAAAGTACATAAAAGGATATGAAAGGAACATAAACTCGAAGGGATGATACTTGATGATACAGCTTGTCTGTCATCAGGCCTGCTCTTCCTCTTCAAAATTCAAATCCGGATCCTGGAGGTCAAAGACCAACAGCCAAAATCTCAAAAATCAGGTGAGCTTTTTTCGAAAAAATTAGCCAATTGGTTTACAACACCCTGCTTGCTTATTAGCCGCGACGTCGCACCCCCACTAAAAAGAATACAAAGGACCAAAAACAAGACCTACAACCAAACAGAGAAAGTAGCACAAGCTCGACAACACCTGGGGCACCAAAGCTACCGCCACCTTGATTTATATAAGAAGTGAGAATCTCTGAGAATCATGTAACTTGATGTACCTTGAAGCATCTTGCAGCTATTGTCATCCCACCGAAACGCCAAGTGCCTGGTGCCCTAACTCAACAAGAAAGGTGTTTTGCTATGGAATTTCCTGAACTGTCACTGTTGCTCAGTCTAAACATCTCAGACCCTTTGCATTTTGGAAATTGGAAATTTTGGAAACATCTCAGTCTTTTTTCATGAGGCACCTCGGCGAACTCAAATGGATCCGCATCCTGAGCCCAGGAGCCCCGATTTGACAAAGTGCACTGCTGCGAAGATCTGGGAAGCACATTGCTGTGCCATGCTGTGCCATGTTGTGCCCGTTGTTTTCTGAAACGGGAAGTACTTTGCACAGAAAGTACT
The DNA here is from genome assembly GCA_003297045.1 of Symbiodinium sp. clade C Y103. Classification (NCBI taxonomy): domain Eukaryota; class Dinophyceae; order Suessiales; family Symbiodiniaceae; genus Cladocopium; species Cladocopium sp. clade C. Next base: position 230,992 of record BGPT01000060.1, read on the forward strand.
TTCTACTTTTCCAGAGCCTCCTCCTCTGGTTGGAAGCGCATCACCTGATGGAATATCTCTGACTGAAGAGCAGCAACACTGCAAAAACCAAAAATACAGCACAGCATTTCAAATGCTATATCATGTTGGAAAACCGAGCACCCTGCAATGCCAGACTTTCCCTCCCGAAAGAGCACGCCACCACTTGTCCAAATCCGTCCCTTGATCAGGAAAAAGTTGTTGCCCTCTTGTGTCACTTTCCACTTCTGTCCGCGTGCATCAATGCACCTCCCGGAAACTCCAGAGTCATTGCAAAAACCATGATGATCCACCGCCTTTTTTTGCAAACAAAAACAATGGACTAAGATGACTAAGACCTGGAAAACAGACCTGTTTGCGGAACCATACATCAAAGTCTTGCCGGTCAAAAGAGCCAAACGGAAAGCACTGTAGGTGAGGGAAGCGTGTTGTGGATTTCGTCTATCCACCTGTCGCCGACAAATGTCAAGCGGTGCATAAAGCTTTGCGCAATGCCAATGAACTGGGATTCAAGAGCCTCAGTCTCACACAACAGTGATCTCATATGATCTCATGTTCTCAGGGCTTGTGCTAGTCTCGCAGCTGTAGATTAAAGCTTAAACGCAGCTACTCGCAGTTGAAATGTGTGAGTCCCAATCCTGTAGTCCAAAGCACTTGTAGTGACTTACAGATCACAAGCCACACAGATGAGACTCTTTGGCAAGTTGCTGCTTGCCTTGTGACAGAAATCCCAGGAAGAGACTGAATAAGAGACTGTACAACATGTGTGAGCGACCATGTGAGCATCTTGGTGTAGCCCTCTGTGGATCCTGCATCTAGATCATGTGAGTCTCATGTCAATAGTCATTCGATGTCTCTTGCATCTGCCATGCCCCCTTTGACAAGTGAACCAAGGAGCCCAGGTTCCAGACATGGACTCAAGAGAAGAAGAGACTTTTCGTTTCTGCCTTGCGTCATGGGAATGTCACGGAGACATGCTTCGATTACTCTACCCGCTGCGCCCACTCAACAGTACCCTGATAGGCACTGATAGGTATTGATCGTGGTTCACTTTCAGCAGAAACTCAGTGCTCATGTTGGAGCAGTCGAAAAAGTTCTTGGGGACTTGAGGAATCGGTTTCTGATGGTTGTCCGATCTCTCGTTCCTCAGCTCTTTTTAACTCCCCATAATAATCTCCCCATATCTCTCCATGTTTCTCCCATGTTCCAAAACCAAACTCATTGCTTCACCGTGCTTCATCCCTCCTTCGTGGTCGGAACTCGCGGCAGGCAATGGCAGCTCTTCTCGCTTCAGACAGAGGTTTTGGAGCGCGATTGGAGCATTTACACCGAAAGCCCACGTCCTTCCAGGGAACTACTGTCTCCACCTTGGCTCCATTCGGTAAAGAGCATCATGTGGTTACTGAATACAGCATAAAAATACCACACAATGTCATACAATCCGGTTGAATCATCTGAAATGATAAGAAGTCTGTTCTCAAAAGCTGAGAGAAATGCACACTGGTCAGTCTGACACAGGAATGCATCAGTCTGTGTTCTCTGATCTCGGCGTGACAAGACTTGGCTGAAGCCTCGCAGGGGAACCACATGGTTCGTCTTTGCGCAGTTCATCCATGCATCATTGGATTGGGTATCAGTCTTCATAGAAGTCAAGACTTATGGGCGAAAGGATGCGAAAGGGATGGCGCCGACGAAGACCTATGCAAGTGATTCCAAGTTCAGAAGTCGCAGCAGAAGCACATCACGTGCATCGCAAGCACACGCATCGCACGCATCACATGCATTGCGCACATCGTGCCTAGACACGAGATTTACATTGTATTGACACAAGGTATTGCCGGCCCTGTCAGGAAGTGTGGCTTACTGGTCTGACGGCTGTGGTTTGAATTTCTCGAAATAAGGGGGACTTCACTGCAGTACTCTTGCGAGCCGTTTGACCTGGTTCTGAGCAGGCTGGAATTCTGATACGATGCCTCGCTACTGATCACCTTTTTTTGACGGGGATCATGTCCATCAACTACTGGCGGACAGGACAGAGCGTAGGAATACCATTGCCAGCGCAGTGGAATGTTCCAAGACCTGTTTGCCATCTTGCCATCCAAGCAAGAGAACTAGTACAGCATCGAATGACGGGGTAACAAGGTATGCTCTCTCCTTTATCCGGTCGTTTGTTTTCTTGGTGAAGTTGTTTGTGTGTCGCTGTAATTCATTGGAACTTGAAAGCTGCCCGTAAGGTTGCAACCGAGGAGGAAGTCCTGTGATGATTCCATGCACTGATTCAGCGAACACTCCCCATCGTTTATGTTTGGTGGCTAGTGTGTGTGTGTGTGTGTGTTTTCCTCTGTGTGGCATTCTCTGTCGGTCCTTCTCGTGTGTCTGTGTATGTGCGTTTGTGCGTTTGGGGTGTTTACCACTAAGTTCCCCATTTGTTTTCCTTCGTGTCTTCTGGCTGACCTTCTTTGTTTGTTTCAGGCAGCTAGCTTTCAGCGTCCGCGAATCTTCTTCATAGGAGCAAAACAAACAGTCTGGAAATTCCTGTCCACTCCCATTCTCTTGCGCCATTGCTTCCGCCACGCTTCCGCAGCTTGGGTTCACTAGTGAGTGACACTTCTCACGGCTTGAGCTGAAGCTACCCTTTTTATTTGAATATTCTCAGGCCCTTCCGCGGAGCTTCTGACAAGGGACTGAGAATACTAGCTTCTGCAAAACCTTGCAACGCAATTTCGGACTGCTGTTTCAGCTTCTGCAAGGATATTGTAGTGGATCACTTTGGCTAATTTGGTCTTTGGAGTAGCGCTGCTCCGGGCACTTTAGTGCCAATTCTCAGCAGGTGTGTGTGTGTGTGTGCGCGCGCGTGTGTGTGTGTGTAGAGAGAGAGAGAGAGATGTAAGAGAGATGTAAGAGAGATGTAAGAGAGATGTAAGAGAGATGTGAGAGAGATGTAAGAGAGATGTAAGAGAGATGCAAGAGCGATGTAAGAGAGATGCAACAGAGATGTAGAGAGAGAGAGAGAGAGAGCGCGAGAGCGAGAGGGAGAAGGAGAGGGAGTGATCGGAGAGAGAGAGAGAGAGAGAGAGAGAGAGAGAGAGAGAGGGAGAGAGAGAGGGAAAGGGAGGGAAAGGGAAAGGGAGGGAAAGGGAGGGAAAGGGAGGGAAAGNGGAAAGGGAGGGGAAGGGAGGGGAAGGGAGGGAAAGGGAGGGAAAGGGAGGGAAAGGGAGGGAGAGGGAGAGGGAGGAGAGGGAGGGAAAGGGAGGGAAAGGGAGGGAGGGAGGGGGAGAGATGGCAATGGACTTCAGTAAGAAACGCCATATAATGCCATGACATCTTCCGGTCCAATTCCATTAAGTGGCCTGAACTTCCATCTTGTGATTCAGAGAAGCAAAGACTTGCAGAGCTGCCACTGCTGCTGAAGCCAGAATAGTCCGAGCTCCTTCGACAAAATGCGGAGAAGGTTTGAACCGTAAAAGTCGCTTCATCTTGGTTCACTTGCAGTATCTGATCCAAGAATTTCGTTCCTTTCCTTATTCCTTTTTGTGAAAATTTATGAAAATTCGACACGGCCTCATAGGCTCAACTTCACTGCCACACCATAGACTTGAGAGAATAATCCATTTCGCAAAAACCAATGCAATGTTTGGATCCTTGCACTCTTTATGGTCGCAGGCTGGTCATCTTCCTGCATCATTGGCAGGCGTTTGTCCTCAGGACGGGGTTCCAAGAAGTTCTGAGATACGGGTAGTTTGCGTGAAATCACAGGAGTCAAACCAACAAGCCACTGAGAACTACCAAAAAGTATCAACGGCATTATATAGAGTCCATTGAAACACAGCACTGTGATCTGATGGGTTTCGGGAATAGACCTGAAGCTGCATCCAAGTGTCTGGATGTTCCAGCTCAAAAGGTTCAATGTAGTCGGTAGTGGCAGGAACAACTGGGTGCTGGAAACTGCTCTTTTGCTTCTCTGCGATCTCGGGTGTTTCTGGCATCTCTTTGAGTTTCAGGTCCTGGAAGTTGGTTGACTTTGTTGACTCTCGGTGAATAAAACATCTTGAAACTAATCAACTTCATTAGCGCTCTCTAGGGCAGAGACAAAACTGATTGCCTAGTTCTATCGAAGTTCGAACTATTTCTGCCCAGTCCGTCCATTCATTTTGTACATACATTGCACGCGTCGGATTCTCAGTCCTCCAAGCCAATGTTTAGCCTGCGCATCTGCGATTTGCTCATCCCCCGACCCTTTGTATATCTCATCCAAATTTATTAGCCACCCAAAACAATATTCACTATATACACAGCACAGCCTTAGGGCACAGTCTTAGCGGTATTTCCTTAATCACGATGGCAAACTGGAAAGCTGGACTTTAACAACACTACTTTTCCAGAGCGAAGAAAAGGACTCAAACATTTCGTCGCACGCTCCGGGCCGTCTTTCCAACGACCCTAACTACCCTTGGCTTTGGGTGTTTTCTATGTTCAATACATTATCCACAATAGCAATTGTACAGAGAGGTGTCGTCTGCCCGCTGAATTCACATATCCAACACACTTTGTCGGGGCCAGATTGAGCTGTCGTCTCCCGGCCTGATGCCCATCAAGAATTCTTTGCCTAGCGTCGTTGCAACCCAGAGGAGCTTGTACCATCTTGACAGCTTGTGGCATTTTCAGCGCACTTGTCAGTCATTCACATCTAAGCCAATCTAGGCACGTGCAGTGATGGTTAATCATAGTTAGTCTAGTTCGTGGTTCTGCAACCATCTAGGTTTTACAGCAATCACTCCAATCTAGGATGTCTCAGCTGCAATCCAGGGTACTTCTATGACGACCATGGTGAATGACTAACACTTGAGCAGGCGCCAATGCATCCTTGCGGATTTAGGAAAACGACAAGGATAGGCAGGTATGGGCAAACTTTGCAAACTCTGATCTGTCCTGGACTATCAACTTCAGCCCCATGCTTTTGGGAATCCTGGACCCATCCTTAGGCATTTGGCAACAGCTGGAATGCGATATTGACAAAACCTTTCAAATTCTAACGCATAGGGACGGGACAACGGTTAAGGCCATGGGACCCAAAGTCCCTTGTTTTGACCCATCCCTGGATTTTGCAGGAGAGATCTATCAACAATTGTATAAACTATAAACCATTTCGAACATGTTTCCCTGTTCGAAAGAGTCTGGGTGGGTTATGTGCTAATCAAATTCCTAATTGCTTGTTGTGGCTGACATGGATGTCCTGAGGTGTGGCAACCGTGCCGGGTGCTTGCAGTGGTGGTCGTGATGGCTGTGGTGGAGATGGAAAGGTGGATGTCCCGGATGTCTGTATTTCTTAGTCCTCTTTCTAGAAAAGGAAGGACCAGTAGTACCAGTAGCATGTTTACATTGTCTAAGGTCGGATTGCTACCAAGAAATCTCAAACAGGGAGCAGTGCAGTTGGCACGGTAAAGCCTCTACCACAATGCGTTTGCTTTGCTCAGGCATTGGCACTGCGCTGACAAAAGGCAGAGAACTCTTCCCTGCACAATGGCAGCTGTGACCACATGACCATACAAATGGCTTAAGGACTCGTTCAAAGACCCTCAAAAAATGTTGGAACGAGGATTTTGCAAACTAGCTTCAGGGAACCCTGTACTTGCCCTGTACTTGCCTGCTCTCCTCAGCGACAAAAGAGAGGAAGCTTTGCCCAGTCACTGCTGCACCAAACAAAGTTCGAGCAGTGCGAGAAGCACCCCTGCTGATTCGGAAGTCCTGAAACTGGAAACTTGAACACTCAACGCATGAAATGCTTAAAGACTTGAAGCACCAGAAAATATGCAGGTGGCATGGGAACATGGCATGCACACGTCATGGACAAGTGTCAAAGACGTGACAACGTCTTCTGGAAAGGTCCTGAAATAGGCCAAAGACAAGGCAGCAGCCATACAATCTGAAGACTTTGAGGTCGCGTGCCAAGGCAATCTGGCACAGACTGTAGGACCGATGGGACTCTGCAGCAAATAAAACCAAAAAGAAAAGGATGAAAAAGGCACATCTGCAAAATTTGCAAAATCTGCAAAGGGCAGAAGCGACAGAGCAGGGGGCAGATCAGGCATCGCTTAGCCCCAAAACCCCAGCCCTGCACTGCACCGTGCCGCCTTCCCGAGCTCTTTCCGGGCCAAGGCCTTCGGCATCAAATTTGTTGCCCAAAAAAGAACTGGTCGCCATGACACAAAGTGAAAGAAGATAAAAGAAGTGAAAGACATTCGAGAAATTTTCAAACCAGTGAAATGCATTGAAGCAATTTGTAACATGTGCATTTGCAACCCGCTGTCATTCGGTGCTTTGGGTGGAGGTCACCATATTCAGAGTTCTCCTTATTCTGTCAGCACATTGGCTGCGTTGGCTTCTAGTGAACCATACTGAGATTTGTTGTTGAACTTTCACTTTGAAACTCCCCACACCCACGCTGTGTTGCGCCTCACGGACGATTTGCTCCTGCAGAGGGTAGTCTTTGCTTTGGAAAAAAAAATACAAAAATAGTTCACGGCATAGTTCACTGCATAGTTGACTCCTGTGATTGATTGGCGTGTTCATGTTTTCTGGCACTCGAATGACGGAATCCTGGCCTGAGGGGAAGTTCGCAGCCATCCCTCGCGGTGCTTCTTCTCCAGCCTATGAGCTGCGCCTGAGTTTTCTGAGTACTACCAGTACTGTGAAGCTTATGACTTATGAACCTATCAGCCAAGCTCTCCAAATCCCTCCAACCTCAAGATCTGAGAATCAGGCTGTATGAAGTGGTCAAGAGAAAAAACATCATGCCAACATTTAAGAGCCGAAGTGCAAGTCCTGTCCGACAAAACATACTAGCACAGGAGTGATTGTCTTGACCATGCGAGGGATACAAGGCCTGCCTTGAGCTTCCCAAATCTGACATACTGTGCCGAATGCCTGCGACAATGCAGCGAGACCAGACTTGAAATACGACCTATCCTGATATCTGCACAAAGCATCATATTGCAACGCACGCAGCTTTTGGTTTCACGTGCAGCGTACCTGGATAACAAAGGACACCATTGCCAGTCCCACCAATAGCCAAAGGTAGCAGCATCGTATAGGAAGGAGATGACAGCAAATCGAAGCCAAGGCCTTTGTGAAACCGATTCATGCTCAGTCCAACGCACCCCTATGCTGAGCTGCAGACGGTCAGAAGAAGTGCAGAGATTTCAAGATCAATCCGTTCATCCATGCAGCCCGAGAGAGTCCTGCAGGTACGCATTGTATAGATTCACTACGATTCATTGCATTATAAAGGAAAAAAGAAAATGATCAAGTATGGCAAGCATGATGTTCGTGCAAGATCAAGACTGCTGGCCTTCCACCGAGCCATGATTGCCCCGCTCGCGACTGAAAAAATCCGACCTTCAAAAATAGTTTTTTGGATAATGTTGCACTCATGTTCATCATTCCTGAAGGGTTGGACCCTTTTAACTTCAAAATGCTTCAACTGCTGCAAGGTTTACTTTCTTCACAAACGCAATACTGAGCCCCTTGCAATGATATTGATAGCAATAGCAAAGGCCCATAGCGGCTCCAACAGCACACAGGAGCACCTCCAAAGGGTGCAAAAGGCGCAGCGAATCGAAGCACGGCAGGTCCAACAGAACTGTTGTGAGTGTGTTCGGTACTATGCAAATGACATTCAGTGAGACTGTATCCTGCAATGATCTGCAACTAGAACATGAACCCATGGAGTTGGACTTCATAGCTTTTGTATTACCTCTGGTTTACAGGATAAGTGTGAAAGAATAGTGATTGAATAGTGATAGCTTTACAAGAATAGTGACTGAAGTTCCCGCCTTGTGATTTCTTTGACAAGGCTCCCGACGCTAACTATACCAATAGATGCTGCTGCAATGGCCTCAGGTGAAAACCAGAACTGGATAGAATCGGATAGAAAACTTCGTACCACTTACACTTCGTTCATCTTTGCAAACTGTAAACAGAACTAACAGAAGAGTTTTTACAAACTGTAAACAGACTCTAAATCTTTTCAAACGGGTTTTTCAAAAAATGAGTGCTGTCAACTCCGTCAACTCCATTAACTTCAGCTGTTTGTGCCATGCCGAATTCCGAGCTCAGCACGGGAAGCAGCAAAAAGTGAACGGAGTAGACTCCACTTAGAACATCTTCTCTCAGCGTTTCCTGCAGGCTTCACTTTCAACTGAACCTGCAGGACACTGTGCTGTCTCTCCCACTCTTGTACATGGCAAATGACCAAAATGCAACATGGCATGTGAATTTACCCGATTCATTTGACAGTTGTCGTACCAGTATGGTTGGTGTAAAGGTATAAAGTACTCCCAGCCCACAAGCGCAAGCATAGTCAGCTCGGCATGGCTGGGCAGTTTGATCCGAATTTTGCAGTCTGCAACCTCTCTGACTCAAGCAGTGCAAGCAGCGCAAGGTATTCATTGGAATTAGATGAATGACAGTAGGTCAGCAGGTCTGCACTTGTCTTTGTAAAATTCATATGAGTGTTTTTCATTCTTTTTCAAGGCTTTACACATCACTCGAACCAAGAAGTTCCTCCTCGTCCACCAACAGGACTGCGACGATTGCCAGCTGAAAGGCTGCATAGCTCAGGCCTCTGAAGAGCTTAACTGGGAGAACTTTTCGCGTGGAATGCTTGGGACACTGTGGAACGCTGTGTGGGACGCTGTGTGGAACGCTGTGTGGAACGCTGTGGGGAACATTTTGAAACAACCTTCGGCTCTCTGCAAAGAATTCATTGGATTTCATTGGCCTGCAAGGGCAGCAAGCAGCAGCGACTGTGATTGTAATCCTTCGCAGAAGGCCACTTCGTTCTCTGGATTTGCGAAGCGAAGGTCTGCTGTTTCCCACACGGACCTGCATCAAGACAGCCACCAAGCAGTGCTGTAAATCCTGTCTGCCAAGGCAATCCACTGCATTCACTGAGGTTGGACAAATCGCATCTCAAACCAGGTCTCACTTTGGAATCTTCAAGAGGAGGTCTGCAATTCTAGAAGTCTATATTAGACACCATGGGTGCCATAGGTGTTGAACCATGCAATAGAGATGTCAACATACATTTCAAAATTGCTTGGAGTCAAGTGGTCTTTCAAAAAGAAAGTTCTTCATAATTGCAGAAGTCGTGAGTTTGTTGTCATCAAAAGTTGTGCGTCTTTGTCAAAATGCCCACGTCGCATGTTTTCAAGACCGCCTCATCAATATCAAATAAGTAAATAATGCGCAAGATCGTCGAACAGCTGGTCTGCAACACTATTCACAGTGTGCCACAGGCAATCTCCTTTGCAAACTCCTGATAAGGTGCTAATTTCGACTCAAGATATAATCAATCTCTATGTATCCCGACGCCATGTCTCCTGAACCAAACCAAAATACCATGAAGGAGTTCTCCTGAGCAAAATCTTCCCAGCACAGTCTGCATTCCAGGGTCTTAGAATCTTCTGGGCAGAGAATCTCACCAGTGTAAAAGTCTTGATAAACCTCCACCAGAAGTACTATCCCCCCAAGATCCTCACGAAACCTTAACCCCGTGGATCCTTGGTTTGCTGCTCGCAATAAATTGTGAGGATGCAAGTGCCGCGTACCGCACAAATGAGAGCTAAATTTTGAAATCTGCATCGACACTCCAACACACTACACGAGTGAGCTACCACATTGGGACTACAGCATCATCATCATCATCGGAACGAGAAATACTTTTTGTATTAACTGTGAAACTTGCACCATTTCATTGCCCTGATTTCCCCAACATTAAAACTCCACAACACCATGCGGCGCCCTGCGCATCCTCTGCCTCTCCCACAAAATTATGGTGATTTCCTGTACTATTCCCAGGTCTGCTAGATCCGCGAGAGTTTTCCTTCAAAATTGGATCTAGAGCAACTGCAAGGGCTTGAGGGGGGTTCTTCACGATTTCTCTTGTGTGCAAAGCACGAAAAGTTGAACTTGCAGAGCTCAACCGATACCGAGACTTTCAGGCGATGTCCACCTCAACAGACTGTCACTCAGACCGGTAACACCCTCCCTGTTGCAGGCCTGAGAGTAGATTGACAGCTAAAGCATGCAAAACGCATGTGTTGGACCATTGCGCATTTTGGACAATCATGATAGGCTAGCTAGCTTTCCTGGCTCGAGCAAACCTTTTGCCGGCGAACAAAATACAGGGAAAAAAGAAGATTGGCAAGCGCGATAGTCCACTGGTCGAATGTCGACAAAGCAAGATGATGCCATGGATGTGGTAAAGGGAATAAAGCATGATGCTGCATCAATATATACTTAAGGCCAATGCAGAGAGTAGAGCCCCTTTGGCCAAATCAGCATAGCGGGCCTGCAGAAGCAGAAGGAAAGGTCAGTCATTTTCAGTGCATCCATTTTTTCTTCAAGGCTACTGTCGATATCACACCTAACCAAACATTAACAAACCCCACAAACCAAGGGGATCCCAATGGCTGGTTCGGCACTGAAGTCCAGGCTTCTCTTCTCCGCTTCAACTCTTCTGTGTATGCTTCGTCTCTTGCAACCTGCTTGGCATGTTGATGTGGTCCGCCTGACGTATAATTATAGAAATTAATGGATATCTGCGCGCACTGATATCATATACAGTGTATGGTTTTACATGTATATGAATGTATATGACTTGTATATGTATATATGTATAATAAAAGATATACATTCGAATACTGAACCGTCATAAACCTGTGACACATATGCAAGTGATACACGCCGTATTGCAACATGGGGGACACGAACAATGGTTGGGTCGCGACTACGACAAAAACGAGAAAACATGTGAGGGACCCCTGCCACCCTGCACTTTCTTTTCAGGCCTTTGTGTGAACATCTATGAGAATTACACCTGTAGACCCCCGAAACAAAAATGGTAGTCATCTGTCACTGATGTTGCTGGCTTGGTTGTTTTCTTCATTGCCCATCGTATGTGATCCGGCCCGGGGCCATCAATTAATCTGGCATTTTACATACTGTACGTGCATTCTTTTGCAGTGCAGCGGTAATCCGTGACTGCAAATTGCGTTGGGCACTGACTGCTCAGAGTGCGCTGGGTGCACTCGGTGTGTGCAGTCACTGATCGCGGCCGCAATGAATTTTGATTCTGTTAAACCGGATAAAACCATGACTGCCCTTATAGCATCACGGTTTGGGAAATATTTCATGGGGAATGCATTGACGCAGGACCTCCACTTTTGGCTGTGAGGTCAAAACGTATGGATTTCTTTGGGTGCAGACTTTGAAAAGAGTGGACGAAAAAAGTCCTCTTAAGTGGGGGTTCCACCATTTCGTGTTAATGGGGGTTGCCTTCAACCATGGCCGTATCTCTTCGACAAGCTGGTCAAACGAAGTTTCGTAGACAAACGGCAATTTACGGATGATGACTGGAATCCAATGGCTGGTGGCGCATGTTGATAAGAGGTTGAGAAGAGGTTGAATAGAGGTTGAATAGAGGTTGAATAGAGGTTGAGTAGAGGTTAGGTCGAAATTGAAAAGAGGTCGGGTGTTGAGTCGAGGTTGGGTCGCGGTTGACAATAGAGGTTGAGTAGAGGTTGACAGTACAAGTTATGTAGAGGTTGAGTCGAGGCTAAGTCGAGGTTCAGAAGAGATTGAGTTGAGAAGACGGGAGAGGACGTGAGAAGAGAGGTTGAGAACGTTTTGAGGTACGTCTTACGATTCTGTGGCATTTTGCAGAACATTGCTGCTCAAAAACGATGAGATTTGAATGTTGGAATTTGCGCAGGTTCAACCCACCTCGATGAGCAGAGAAAGTACGCTCGTTTGTGCGACGGGCGCGGATACGTTCGGTTCCGGGCCGGCTCTTTTTCGAAATTCGCGGGCAATGGAACTGAGGTCTCAAGGTGACCTTTCTATTCTGCCACTCACGCTACACTACTTTATTTTGCAGGCGCCGAGTTACCTTGCGCATTGGGACCGCTGCGTCCAGGTTCCTTGGTGCTGCGGCTGCGTGCGCGGTTCTTTTGTCTTTTGCAACTAGGCGTCGCAAATCGTATTGTATTGGCTGCGTCGAGGTTACCATGCTCATTTTTAGGTGATTTTTGATTTCTGGCGATGACATGCCATGATCGTTTTTGAAGTTCCCTTAAAAACTGTTTCACAATCGTACTGTTTTCGCTTTGGCCCCCCACGTCCGGTTGTGGAGCAGCAATTTCTGCTGCCACTACGCCTAATCGAGCAGAAATGAGAAGAGTTAAAGAGGATTGAAGAGGGTTGGTCAGAGGCGAGAATTTTGAGAAGATGTGGGAAGACCGGGAAGACTCAAAAAAATGAACGGTAGGGTTAAGGATAAGTTGAGAAGAAGTGAGAAGAGCTGAGACATGTTTAGAAGAGGTGAGAATAGTTGAGAAGGACTGAGAAGCGTCGAGAAGCGGTGGGGCGAGCTGAGAAGAGCTGAGAGAGGCCTAGAAGAGATGAGAAGAGTTTCGAAGAGTTGAGAATAGATGGGAAGGGGGAAGTAAGAGTTGAGCAAAGGTGAGGCGAGATGAGAAGAGTCGAGAAAAGGCGTGGAATAGCTGAGACAAGAATCGAAACAAACGGAGATATTCGAAAGACTCACATGAAGATTGGCGCAGAGCTGATGCCCGATCACTCTGCTTCTTCACTGTTACCTTCTCTGATCATTCCTTCCAAATCTTTCTCAGTTCATTTCCAATAAATCTCAAGAACTGATAAATGAAAATAAAACATGCAATCAAATCGCTCCAAAACAACTGCAAATGTAAACGCACCACTCGCCCTGTTTTGGACCACTCATGGCATGGGGGCGAGTAGCCCAGTCGGTCTCACTGTTGAATCTCAGGAAAAGTCATCACTTATGAACACATGCAGTCTCAAGCCAGGACGAGCTGGGGATTGCACAAATCAGCCCTGAACGGCAGGAAACTCAAAAGCATGGCAGGATGACATCACTGACATAAACTACCCAGGCCCTCAAGCAACACTGAACAGCGCCTGAGGCCAGGCAGGTGCAACAGTTGACCAACCAGCAAGAGCTCCAATATCCAGCCGATCTCTTGAAGGCCAATCAGCTGGATTAGCATCAGTTGAAACACGATCAATGAAAATTCGAACCCTCAAGCTCAACGCTAGATCCCAAAATACTGACACGAGCTGACACAAATCTTCACGACTCGAGTAGCCCTTGATCAAGGCTCCTTCGACAGCTTCAGAATCGATCAGAAGGATGATATCAGCCCCTCTGACGCGATCTGCAAAAGTCTGAAAGAGCCACAATGGGAGCTAGCATTTCGATCGGGACAATCTGTGTTGTTCTCTCACACCAAAACTTCTTGACCCGATCAGGCACTACTGCCGTAAACTGCCTAGGAGCGTTCAGCCTACGATCAAACAGAACAGCGCCTATCCTATCAGGGAGCCTCTCAGAAGATCGCGGATCAGGAGTGAAGCCGTCGGTGAAGATCACTGCATCTGAAAGCCTCTCGTGAGCCACATCGATCGGTCGCGGTGGTCCGCAATCAATGAGCTTCCTCCACTGCCTCAGAGATTCTTCAAGCGCCTTTCCAAGCGTGAACTCTCCTTGTGGGGGGAACTTGCAGTACTGCCTCTCAGAGATTGCCCTCAGGAACGCTCTACCAACTTTGCCCCACAACTGGGACGCTCCGAACATCAGCTTGCCCTTCAACTTACCCGCAGACCCAGGATCCAGCAACTTAGACTTGAGCACAGAATCGATCTCGTCAAGGAGGTCTTCACGCCTCTCCTTCTTGATCTCCAGCTGCATCAAATCCAAGTTGTAGGTGACGCCAAGGATCGTAGGGCACGATGACAACTGAAGTTTCTTCTGGTCGAACCGAGCGCCCAGCCAAGTGTGAACACATTCAGCGACATATCTTGCGCTGGGAGCAGTGGCCGCCGTTTCGAAGCCGTACTTGTCGTCGTAAAAACTGAACGCAACAAGCCCGAACAATTTGACCAAAATCTCGTTGATCGCTGCAGACCTACGATTGTAATTGTAGACAGCAGAAACAAGACCAAAGGAATGCCCAACCATAATAAAGAACTCAGGCTTGTCTGTAGAAGGGTTCTTCAAACAGATTACAGAGAACTTGCGATGGTCTGGTCGAACTGCAACTTGTCTGTAGGCTTTGCGCTCATCCAAAACCCATCCTTGCAGAGCTTTCTCAGGGGCCAACGTCCTCAAACGCCTCAGAGCAGCTACATTGACATCTGTGGATGGTAATTGGAGCTTTTCCGTGATCTCGGTCACCTGATTGATCATGTTTGTGGTGGCACTATCACAGCCTCTGACCTTGTTCTTCTGAACCACTTCAAATCTTTGGGTCGGAATCCAGTCGTCTTCGCCCAGAGCGTTTGTCACCTCTTCAGCACTTCGAAAAGGTCCTAAGCATGAGCCTTCTGCCACATCTTCGATCGTAGCCTCCCAAATCTTCTGCAAGTTTTCAGAGCAAGGGACCTTTGAGACCCGGTTCACAATCTTGGAGCGAATCTCCCAGGCCCGAGACAACGCATCCCGCACCGGCAAAACTTTCTGATCTTTTGCATAAGGAGGCCAGCGTCCATTGGCAGAGATCTTGCCCACAATGGGGAAGCCGGTCAAGAGCAAAGAATGGAGCTCGGTGTCAACGGACTTGCAGGCCCGCAACATATCCTCGTAGAGCGCCACGTGGCACACTGAACCCAAAGAGGCTAACTTCGGATCCGAAGTGCCCAAAAGGAGCCGCCGCAGGGCCGCATCCGGCTGCTGCATGATCCGATGCACCGAGAGGGGCAAGAGCTCCTGGGCTCGGCGCGCCCAAAATGACACCAAACTATAGCGCTCCTGCACCACGGAAGCGCCAGTGTGAACAAGGTGCTGCAACGCCTGATCTAAATCGGCAGGAAGTCCAGCTGCTTGAGAAAAAGGGTGAGGGACTTGCATCACCCATTTGATTGCTTCGCCAGGCTCCAACTCGACCTCCAACAGAGGCTTGAGCGCACCGCGCTTCAGCTGGTATCCAGCGGCCAGAGCACGATGGGCAGTTTCAGCCTGCCGATGGAGCTTCCAGGGCCGTCCAGACAGCACCGCACGCTTTCGATCCGCTGCAGGAGTAGTCAAAGCAAAAGATGGAGCCAAATGAGCAAAGGGATCCACAAAAATTTGGGCGATCTGCAAAGCCACAGTTGAGCACAGGCTCCAGGGATACACTTGAGCGGCTTTGGTGCGAAAAACCATCTTCTGTTGCTTAGGGTCCCACACCTTGCCTTTGAGCTTCTCATGGACGTGGTCACCCGGGCAGCGCACACAGACAACATCCAACACTTCAGTGGAGCTGAACAAGCGTGTCGGTTTCAGCCAGGGTGTGCCAAAAGCGCACTGATCAAAGTCCAGGTTGAAGGACCGAGCAACAGAAAATAAATGGCGCAAGTGAGCGGTTTCCCAAATGAGGCTCAACAGTGGGTTCTCAATGGTAAAATCACCTCCGAGAACAAAAACCAAGAGACACGCCTCGGCCGTTCGTTCTAGAAAAAGGTTACCAAGAAAAACGAGCAACTGATCACTGCCACTGAGCGTGGGGAGGCCTTCGGGCTCTGCATGTGACCGCAGCGGAGGTGGGCCTCCATCCAACTTTCGAGCTGCAGTGAACGTATTGCAGGGAGTGCCACAGTGCAGAAAGAACACCAAGCCCGCAGCGACTATAGCCATGATCTTGGCCCACACCTCTGCATCTACCAGATCACGCGGGCAGGAAACCAGTGGCGAGGGTTCAATATCGACCGGAGGCAAAACTGGTACGCCGAGCAAATGAACAGCCTCTGTAATCCCCGCCTTGCCAGCAAAGAGCTCCAAAAAGAAAGGCCCCTGCGGCCGCAGGCTGCTGAGCTGGGCGGGTAGCTCGGCCCAGCTTGGCCAAGGCTGGTGAAGGCACAGCTGACGTGTCTGACCAGACACAAAGCACCGATCATCATTTGTCGCTGGCGCCACCAAAGGCTCATCTGACCAATTGCCAGGAGGCGGAGAGCCAACCGCCCCGTGGCTGGCACGAGCGGCTCAGTGGTTGCCGTGCCAAGGGTGGGCTTGGCCACACTCGACACAGGCATGCTTCTGCTTGCACTGATCTCCGAAACGACACCCCAGTGAACAGTTGTAAAACGGGCACCGACGCGGGCCCGAATACTTGAAAGAGGTGATCGTTTGCCACTCCTTGGCGGGAACCCGCTCATCGCGAGAAGGCCGCTTGTTGCCACTCGGCTTCTCACTTCCAGAATGAGCCGCCAAGGTCTCCCGAGCCTGCTTCAACTGAGCTTTCTGACGAGCCCTGCGAGCTTTGTTCTTCTTGGCCTTGGGAGAACTCTTGGGCGGGGAGCGCGAAGCCGAGCGGTCTCTCTTCTTGGAGACAGGAGTGGATGGAACTGGAGTCTGCAGCGCTTGCTTGAACTTGTCCAACTCGGCGCTAGAACGGGCATCGTTCCAGAGCTGCTTGTGGTTGTTGAGGACCTCCAACAATGCGGATGAAAAATTGGTGAACTTCTTGCGCTGGTCAGAGCCTACTCGGTGCACCTTCTTGCGAATCAAGGTGTCCACCGTGAGCAAGAGAGCGAGGCCCCTGTTTTCATGGCGCCACTCCTCGAGCTCTGCCAAGTACTTCAAGGGCCCAGCAGCAATAGAGAACTCGCAAATGTTGAGGTACTCCAAAGTGATGAAAAACGCATGGAGCTTGTCCATCACTTGGGTTTCTGAGCTCGCCGCAGCCGGTTGGTCGATCATGACCACCCGCAGCAAATCCTCGGCGTTCTTGGACAGGCCTGTCTTCTGAGCAATCTGTTCATTGCGCGTTCGGATCTCCCCCACCTCATAGAAATAGACTGAGCCATGGACCAGGAAGTCTCGCTGAACTCGCTCCACGAACTTACGATGTGGTTCACGATGAGGGGGGAGGAGAACATCAGGATGTCGACCGACAAAGACCTCCCTGAACTCGGCATGATCTTCACCAGGGATTTCTGGAACCTTGGACGGATCCTCTTCCATCTTGGCACGCCGAGCTGCAAAGTGATCCTGCATGGTACAACATGTCTTCCAGACTGCGGCCAGGGATGTGAGCGCGAGTTCTTGAGCAGGCGCGTCTGTCCCGAACTTTGCATGATCTGGCACTAAGTTCTTGATCGTGGCCTTGACGGAGGCGATGTCATCCCCCAGCATAGCAAAGGTCTCGACAGTGAGCAAGCCCGAGTCTGCCGCCAACTTGCACAGATCCTGATTGACCCTCTGGCGGCCAAAGACTTGGCGCAAGGCAAGATCTGGCGTCTTGTCTGGGTCATAGACAGTGCGATCCACCATGATCAAGGCAGATCCGATTTGATCAACGGGTAAACGAATTGAGCTGAAAAACTGATTGAAAGAAATAAAAGAAAATAAATGGAGGTAGGCAACCGGATTCACGAGGCTCCCACACACCTTTAAGCCAAGGGACTAAGCAGAGCCTGCCGCCACAACATCTGGTCTGGCGCGAGCACAATGCTTGCACAGAACGGAGGGATCAGGTAGAAAGGAGCACACATCGGTGCAATCCTCAATACTAACCCGCCCACAGGCCAGCATAGTTGCGTCATCCTCTGATGAGCAATGGTATCTATAGTCATATGACGACCTAGCACCATCGGTCTTGACATAGAAATGAACCTGAGCAAGAGAGGAGCGGTCAACTGCATCGAGCTCAACATTGTCATCAGCTTCAGCTGGATGACACTGCACGAGCATGTCCTGGACCAGTTGTTGCACCATCTTGGCAGGGATAGCTGACCTATTTCTGGTGTACTTCAACACCAAGGGCCCAGGATTCTTCCAGTTCGCCTGGAGGCCGATCTCCTCTGTGCTGCGGCCAGCATGAACTGCTGCATCCAGCATAGTGACCCTGGCCGAGTGTGCCGTGAGCCTCAACACCTGCTGCTCAAGACCCTTGAACTCTTCCGAAGGACCCTCATGAAAATGACGTAGAGCATGGGTGGCAAAATGTCGCAACCACTGAAGAGAGCGCTGATATTGAGCAGGAGCTGAACGAAAAGCTTCGCGAGTGTTAAGATCCCTAATCCAGAAGTCCCGATCAAGGTCTTCATTTTGGAGGAAACCCCAACCCTCTCTAAGCCAATCGACCCCTGAAAAACCAACATGAGGGACAACAAATTTCGTCCCTCTCCTCTTCCGCTCCACCTTCGTCTGCCACGCCACGCCGAACATGCCCTCCTCTGACAGGGTGAGCTCGCTAGGCTTGACGTGCATGGCGTCGTCATATCTGAGCGATGCAAAGACCATGCACAACCACCACCACACAAAAAGCCGAGCAGCTTCGGGCTCGCCATCATCCATGACAAAGAGCTCTAAGCATCTGACCACTGCAGTTGGGATAGGCACAGCCTCTTTGAGCGTCTTAGCCCGCTTGCTGATCACTTCGGACTGGATGGCCAACAGTCCAGCGTGATCCACATCAGGACACTCGATCGCCAGTTTAGAAGTGACCCATTTCACAGAGGTCCGAAATGTAGGGATAACAGATGGACCGCACTCATTTTTATCTAAATGCAGAGCATATTGAATGAGCTTCGCACTAGTCACAGGGTGCAGTTCAATATCCCTACTCTCCGCCCACTCAGAAAACCTCTCCCAGTTTGAAACATGAACTGCCATGGTCCTGGGAGCGCCTGATGAAAGAACCAGCTGTCTGAGTCGAGCAATCTCAGCTGGAGAGAGCCCGCTCTCATTCGTGGTCTCCAGAAGGAGCTTTGAAAAAGACCCAGCCTTCTTACCGATCGCCTCTAAACGAGCCGCCCACTTCCATCGAGCAGCATTTTCCTGATCGAGCAGCGGGGTCGCAGAGGCTGGACCAGCAGCAGTTTTGAGGAATTTCTTGGGGGGATGAGCAGGCTTCTCAGTCAGAGCCCTAATAGCCCCAGCCCTTCTTGCACGAGCGGTTTCTGCACTAATAGGAGGCAATGGAGCTTCACACAAACCAAACCCCAGCTGTGTGACTGTGGACTCCATGAAAGCCTTCTCCACTGAACACGCTAACGTCCAGAACTGCTCTAACAAGAATGGTGACCGCAACAGATCATCTCTGAACTCAGCATCTAATTGCGGGGCCCACTCACTCACTTTCAGAGCAAACTCCTGTGCTGAACCAACCTCCATCGCCAACACGAAAGTCAAGTTGGCAAACGGTGATCTGAGCAACGCCTTAGAGAATGCATCGGAGAAAATGGGGAGGGCCACAATTTTGGTGGCCCACCTGTCGGCCATTTGAGCCATCTTCAACTGGCATTCAAACATGTCTGATCAAATGAAAAATGTTGGAAAGCCTTCACGGCGGCTCTTCCCGAGCAAACAAATTGATCAATGTTTGAAATGCCTATGCATGAACATGTCAAAGTGCGACAAATTGAAAACCTACAACATGGACATGCACACACATCAAAAAGGATGACCCAAGGTTAAACTGCCCTACAACCAGATCAAACCGAATCTGAGGACTGAAACACACGACGTCTCAGTCACGCAGACTCCCGTTCGATCTGGGGCCCCACAACACTGAGCCCTTTGCCTGAGCCGGGTGTCGGAGCACAGAGAAAAGGGCAGTTGGGGAAATAAGAAATGAAAAAGGGGGGAGCTGATTCTGCACAAACGATCAAGGTGGCAGCTGGAGCAATGGGCCAACTGATCACAACCTCAAGCTTGCGCCTGATCTGCATCCCCCTCTTTTTAACACGATCTGCGGCCGTCTTGCGGCAAGGTTGGCTATACTGAGCTATTCCAAGCTGACAAATTTTAAATGAGCCAACTTTCAACAATCGGTCACTTCAGTGACCTCATCGACCGCCTCAATCACCCCAAAAGAACGTGGCACCGACTGTGTGGAACCTTCTGGGCCAAGAAAAACTAAGCCTGACCTCACTGACTGAACTTGTGACACGAACGACTGAGGTGTCACAGCTGCCTCTGCCATGGACTCTTGAAGCCGCGTCTCCTGCACCAAGATCGTCTTGTCGCCCACCGCAGACAACCCAGGAGCTTGGCCCGCCTCCGTCACCGACACACTAGCCCCGGTGGGGAAGGCAGCTTCAATTGGAGCATTGGCAGGCCCCGTCAGGGACTTCAGACCTCCTGTGGCCGAGCTGGCCGGGATCGTTGAGGGCCCACCTGTGATTGGCGGCACCACGATCGCCACCTTCTCGAACTTGGGATCATGGAACTGCAAGGCAATGGCATCAGCCGGCACCACCACCTTCTGGGCTTTGAGCAACGGCGACTCACATGTCAGATGGAAGTTGCTGCTGTGGGAATCAACCCCCACAGCACTGATCCGGGGTCCCACGTCTTCCTCTGACTGAGCTTCCGTCGCTGCTGTCCAATGAGCATGGATACCAGCAAGTTGGGACATCTGCATCGTCTGATCAGGTCCCTCGATCCTTGCAGCCCTCGAGCGACACCACTTGGCGTTCTCTATGAGCGTAGGTCCAGACACCCGCGAGATCACCAGCCAAGTCGCCGGAACTGTGATCTGGGAGCATGCCACGTCGAGCTTGTCCCCTGCTGCTCTGAACCTGAACTCCAAACGGTCGGCATCCATACCCACTGAGTCCAAAGAAGAGATCGCAGTCATTCTGATCTCAAAATGGCACAGTGGGTAGTCCAACGCCACCACTGTGCCTTTGTCTGAGCACACATAGAGGCGGCCACCGACCTCGAACGAAGTCGCCACCACACGCCAGCCCGAGAAGATCGTCACCACGCAGGCTGGGACAAAGAGGTCTTCACGGAGGTTCATGACCAGGGCATCATTGATGTAGTTCAACTGAACTGTCATATCATGATCAGATCTGAACCCCCTCAGTTCCAGGTGCAAAAGGAGCTGCCCCTCGATCTTGAGCTTGAAGTCCACCCACGTAGAGGAGTCCTCTCTCATCATGGGCCACCTGAACGGCTGGAAGGCAGCATGGTTCATGACCTCTGCAGTCTGATCGTCCCACATGGCACAGGGAACTGATCCATAAGAGGTCATAGAGCCTGCCACGATCAACTTGAAACCATCCAGAGCTCTCATGTAGAACAGGTTCATGTGGTAGCCCTGATTGGGAGATCGAACCAATTGGCGATCACTCAAAATGTTGATACCCGACTGGGCATTCAACAAAATTTCATCGAGCAACCATGCTTGGAACGGAGATTGAATCCGTTGATCTCGGTTGTCGACTATGAGGACTGAACGCTCCTCAGGTCCAGAGCCTAACTGCTGAACAAAAGGGGGCAATTGGAAGTTCTGTGGATTCTGAGCACCACCGACTGCCATAGGTCCCCAGCGCACAGATCTGGCCCCCTTCTGCTTAGCTCGAGCCTTCTGCTTTGCGAGCTTGCTGGACTGATCAGCCTTGCTGTCCAACACCCTCTTTGCAGCTTGGGTGGCTGGAGCCGTGCCACCAGAAGATGCAGGTTGAGCTGTGGACCCAAAGAACACGCCAGGGTCTGCAGGAAAATCTGCAGCATCATCAACTTCCTCATGAGCCTCTTGGATCCCAATGGTAGGTGGAGCAGGGGGTCTAGCTTTTGGCTTTGGCGCCTGACCCACTTCAGTCCAAGACCCAACTGATCCAGTCATACTTGCAGAATCATCAGGATGTGCTTGAGCAGCACGACTGGCAGCCATGGCATGCTGGCGCGCAAGAGGCGAGGGCCAGGCTGGAGGGAACTTAGACTCTGACATTCTTAGGTGATCACCCCAGGCCCAACTACTACACGACACAGAAAAATCAGGCCAGGTGATCACCAAAAATTGTTCTTGCGCCAAAATGGCCCCGAAGGGCAGGTCGTCCTGAGCAGGATGTGACATGCCCCATGGAAAGCAAGAACACAAGCATGCATATATATATCAAAGATCCAAGAACCCCAATATATAAAATAAGGAGATCACAAATGGAGAGATCCAAGATTATATATATAAGGTTCAAGGAGATATAGTACACATGCAAGGTGAACACACTGGATAAAGAAGGAACTGTGAACACAACCTTTTATGAGTCCCTCGCTTGCTCCAGACCTACCTATCCGATAGCATGCAAACCACCATTGCAACTTCTACAAGCAAAATTGCGCCTCCGGACTTTTAGGAACGCAATTTCCTATACTGGAAGTTTCCGCCACCCGCCTTGTGCGGGTTTTACTTGTATATGTGAGTGTGGTTTGTTTCCTGTGACCAAGACCAGCGCGCTTTCAGTCTTGAGGGGCCTGTGAAATGTGAAAGTTGTTGCTCTTTTCAACCTCCGTTGTGTTTCACTTTTTGCTCGCTGTTTCCTTTGAACCGATCTACTACTCTGACCACGGTAGAAGGCCTGTTACTCTATGGTTTGTGGCCTCCGCTGTCTTAAGCGCAAACCCCAAAGGACACAAACCCTGATGCAACACTCTTTCCGTGGCTCTCATCAGCCCCCTTGCTTGGGTTTTGTCGTCGCACACTGCCAAGAAGGGACGGCTCCGTTGCTCAATTTGGCTTAGATGGGAAGTAGAACATGTCATGTGTGCCAGTCCGATAAGTTCTGTCGCAAGAATCACGCAACCAAACCGACACAGCTGTTGCTCCGAGTACAATGAGGCTGAGAAGGAGCGTGCAAGGATGCCAGTCAGGCTCCAGAAAACCTGAGAAGGGAGGGACGAAAGCCAGCATCACACTGTAGTCTGTGGGCCTCCAAAACGCATATTGCAACCAGATTCCAGATCAGAATGGTACTTACAATATCGAGACCAGGACACTGAAGGTATTGCAATGCATGTCTGCCCTTCATCTCAGCTCCCCATGTAGAAGATGATGTAACCTAAACCCTCATTTTCATTCGTGTCTGTCAGTCTGTAATTGTGGTGATAGCTGCAATTTAAGAGGTGTTCTGCTGCACTGATGCTCCGCTGGCCCCTTGCCGGAGGGCGCACACGCGTTCGCACGTAAACCCCGACTCTGTTTGGATCTGGTTGGAACGCCAGATCCCGATCTACGCATTCCCCAAAAACCGAGGTGTAACCACATCACAAACAATCCAATCACAAAATCACACAGCGTGGTATCCCGATCTAGGCTTCCCCTCCTTGCTACACTTTATCTAGGGGCAAGCAGGCTCATCACGTACAGGTTGCCATCTTGTTCGGAAGTCTTTCTCACGCTGCCTCTGACCCCAAAAAGCACAACGTACCCAGATCACAAACAGTCGAGTAACATAATCGCAGCATGGTCTTCTTTATCGAGATGAGGACACTGAAGGTATTGCGCATGTCTGCCCTTCATCTCAGCTGCCCATGTAGAAGATGATGTAGCCTAACCCCTCGTTTTCATGTTTATTGAATTTGTATCTATCATTCTGTGCTTGTGATGATGGCTTCGGGGGTTGCTATGCTGTCCTGATGCTCGACCCGTTATTTGAGCCTCCACAAGTAAACCCCCACTCTTCTTCGATCTGGTTGGAACTTCCCGATGTACACATTCCCCTCTTTCCTATACTTGTTGCATCGCTACCCCNTTGAGCCTCCACAAGTAAACCCCCACTCTTCTTCGATCTGGTTGGAACTTCCCGATGTACACATTCCCCTCTTTCCTATACTTGTTGCATCGCTACCCCATCCCACCCAGCCTTGAACAACCAAGGACCAGGGGCAAACCAACCCGACTCTAGCCGTGGTCTGATTGGAAACGCAGATCCCGATTCCCCTCTTTGCTACACTTTATCTAGGGGCAAGCAGGCCTGCAATATGTAATGTCATCACGTACAGG